>CABHPQ010168381.1:19510-54528 GCA_902168405.1 Peromyscus aztecus | reverse complement strand
GAGACAACCCACACAATCTTACTCCTTCATGGTGCTCGCCCAGGTACCAAGTTGGCCTGGAGAGAAGAACATCCCTCCCTAAGAGTGTTACCCTCCATGCTTTGAGCCCTACGTGGGCAAAGCATCAGAAAGCCACCTCAAGTCCTACCTTCACCTTCTTTTCTGTCTGGAAGGGTTTGCACAATGCCCTCCATGATACATTCAGAATCTCTGCCCCATCCCATCATGGGGCAAACCCATAAGCCCTCTCTCCTTCCTCCCCAGGTTGATTTTCCCCCTAAGGGGCCTCCAGACACACACTTCAGGCAAACCACCACAGCCCCCTTCCTCCACGTCAGGCTGTGCCTGAATCCTAGCAGGTGTGGGGTGAGGTCTCCTGGCATGGCAGCCCGTCCCTAGAGCAGCAATGCACCTCTGCTGGAGCTCCTTCTGAGTGCAGTGGGAATTACCCATTATTAGGGCTTCCGACTTATTCATTAACCTTCAGAGGAAATGGTGGTGATTACAGCAACAAAAGACACTGAGGCTGCACAGAAGTTCACGGCTCCAAGCGCCACAGGCAGAATATCGGCCAAGGACACGTGAGGGGATACGTCTCGGGTAGCAAAAATGCTGCATTAGAAATGTGCGCGTCAGTCTGCAACGGTCATATTTGCAAATGGAAATCTACACATGAAGAAACTGTTACTGGGCAGGTGGTGCACACCTGTAATCTCAAGAAGTGGGAGGCTGAGGCAGGAAGATTGTCACGAGTTCAAGACCAGCCTGGGCTACAAAACCCTAGCTCCAAAAAGATGTGCTGGGGGAGAGGACCCGGTGAGGGAAACACTTGCTGGGGGAGGACCCCGTGAGGGAAACACTTGCTGGGGGAGGACCCCGTGAGGGAAACACTTGCTGGGGAGAGGACTCGGTGAGGAAAATGCTGGGGAGAGGACTCGGTGAGGGAAACACTTGCTGGGGGGAGGACTCCGTGAGGGAAACACTTGCTGGGGAGAGGACCCGGTGAGGGAAACACTTGCTGGGGGAGGACTCAGTGAGGGAAACACTTGCTGGCCAGTGTGAGGACCTGAGTTCAAATCCCCAGCATCCACATAAAAGCCCGACACACTGCCCAAGCTCCTGTTGTCCCCGGGCTCCAGCAGGAGGCGGGAGACAGGAAGGAGAATCGCTGAGAGGTTCTATGTGGCGAACATGGGGAGCTCCTGTCTCAAACAAAGTAGAAAACAGGGACCAACAGCAGAGGTCCTCAGACCTCCACATGCGCACTGTTGAGTGTGAGCACCCACGTTCACACACGTGAATGTGCACGTGTGCACACACACAGAAAACAAAAAGGTGACTGTCAGGGTGCCGACATAGCAACTCAGCCTTAGCTAACCTGTTGGCAGTGTTTTCTAGACTACCAGGAATGGTCTAGCAAGGAGTTGGAATTTCAATGATTGGTAGAAGTTTTGAGATGATAGCTTCGTTTACTACAGCAGTTATCAACCTGTGGGTCGAGACTCACTCCCCTGGGGGTCTCATGTCAGAGATCCCGCCTATCAGATGTTTATAGTACCATTCATGACAGCAGCACAATTACATTTGAAGTAACGACGACGTAATTTTATAGTTGGGAGGTCACCACAACACGAAACTGTATTAAAGGGCCGCAGCATTAGGAAGGCTGAGAACCACTGGTTTACCGAACACTGTACACTGAGTACTATTTTAAGAACCTTTAAGTGCTAGGCCACCCAAGAAGTCCATACTGTTTTCTGCCCAGGGACAAGGCATAAAGAAGACAAGTAGCTGGTCTAGGTCACACAGCCGGTAGTCACAGAGCCAGAACTTGGCTCTAAGCCCAGCTCCCCCGGGCCTCACAATGCAGCAGCACCCCACATTCTCTGGGAGACAAAGTGAATGACCTGGATCAGCACAGTTATGTCTCAGACCATCAGGTACTATTTAGTGACACCGCCCCCAGCTCCCAGAAAAGGTGCCCCCCACACCCGAATGACGAACCAGTAACCCCCCCCCCCCATCCGATGGCTTGACTTCACACTGGGATGAGTGGCCTTCAGGTATCCAGGACCAAAAGAACTCACTAGCCCACCCCACTGACAGCAGTTTGAACTCCCCCTCTCCGTGGGCTTCTCCAGGAGTGCGGGGGGCTAAGTGCTGTCTTCCTGTGGTCTCTGACCCCTTCCCTTCCCACCCAGCTGACGGATGAGCAAACTCTGGAGTCCCAGTGACTCCGGGGCTGCTCCGAGCCCCCTGACACCTCACAGGGTTCCTGGCTTCTGTGGCCACTTGGGATCCGTTTATGGAAACAGACTCTCTCTTTGGGTCTGAACCCAAACACAGGCTTTCCCACACCTCTGCCATTGTCCCCTGGACTTTGGTCTCTGAACATCCAGCCGGCCAGGGCGGTAATTCCCCAGGGGCTCCTTCTGGAACTCTGTCCTGAAGGGAGAGGGGCTGAGCGCACAGATCTTTGTGTCCAGATGTCTGGTGGCTCCTCTGGTGACAGACAGACTGACTCTTCCTCCTGAATCCCTGCAGTGAGGGAGCCACCCTCCCAGCTGAGATGCTGGTGGCTCACGAGCGCCACCGTGTGGAAGTCGGGAACACAGCGCTAAACGACACCATCCCCAAAGGTGCTGGGAGTAGGTGCCTCCCACGTGAACCCTAGGGAGCTGGTGGGGGGACCTGGACCCTCCAAGTGGAGCAGGTTGGAGAGGAAGGGGACTTGTCTCTCTCTCTCTCTCCTCTCTGTTCCCCTCCCGGCCCCAGGGAAGGCAGGAGGCCCCAGCAACCTCTGCCGCCTGGCTCTCCCTATCCCTATGCCAGGCACATGGGGCTGGCAACTCAGAGCCGGCAAGATGCTGAGAGTGTTCCTCCCAGTGGGAGAACTGGGTGGAAATGGGTCGGTAAGTTCTCCATCAGCCACATAACACCAAATCCCCACTGACTGCAGCAGCTCTGCTGGCCAGCAGCTAACAGGGTGCTCTGACCTCGGCAAGCTTCCGGTGGCTCGCACAACCCAGCTCTCACCAGTCACCTCGGCCACCCTTGGAGGTGGCTATCCACCAGAGCAGTGCTCTCTCGACTGGGCCTCTCTGAGGAAAACTCATGTGCTTTGGTGTCAGAACTGGCCCGGAATTCTGGCTTTACCATTTTAAGGCGCTCTCTGGAAACTGACTTGAAAAGGAAGACGGTATTTTACGCACTTTGCTTACTGTGTGTCTACCCTCCTAGGAAAGCAGACCTTGGTTTTTGTCTCCAGCAACTCCACCATGCCGGGCACCAGGAATCTGGGAAGAGAAGGAGGGAAAAAATACCTCCTGCTAGGACTGTTAGGAAATTAGATGACGCGCGTAGGTCACGTGGGCTTGGTGAACAATGGTAGGTGTCTGCCATCCTGATGACACAGCTCCACCCTGCAACCAATTCTGTCACTCCGTTGTTCATCAAATAAATGTCAGAACATCAGCCACCTGTCACCCAGGACAACACACGGGTGTTCGCCTCTGCTGCTGCTGTTCTTTGGCACTAGGCAAGCTTTCACCTACTGAGCTACAACCCAGGACCACACAGGGGCTTAAACCACAGGTCCTAACCCTAAAGTGGATCAGTTACAAAACCATTCCATCATGTGCCAAAAAAATTAGAAGTGAAAGGGCCAATAAGCATGGAGACTTGCCATTAAAGGAGACAGGGGCCGCAGATAATCTAGAATAGTAAGAAAATCTAATCTTCCCTCCCTCCCTCCCTCCCCCCTTCTGTCCTTCCCTTTGTTTGAGTTTAAGGTGGGGTCTTCCCACGTAACCCAGGCCGATCCTGAATTCACAGTTCTCCTACCCGAGCCTCCTGAATGCTGGGGTTATAGTACATGCCATCCCACTTGGCTTTTGGTTTTGGTGGGGTTTTGTTTTGTTGTTGTTTGGGAGGAGGGAGGTTGTTGGTTGGTTTGTTTTGTTATTGTTAAGATAGGATGTGACTACATAGCCCAGGCTGGTCATCAGCTCTCATGCTGGGACTCCAAGACATGCTGAACCAGGTTTTACTTGTACCTAATAGTTTGAAATAAAATTTACTTTTTCTTTAATCTTTTCCAAGGAGATTTGTTCCCCAGATATGATTAGCAAACATGTATCAATTACCTCCCAGGTTGGGCACCCACACACACGGCTGCTGCTCCAACCGGTCAGCAGATAAGCCACTTCACCCCTCTATGACGTGATGCTTAGCAAGCTGTGGTGCAGCACCTGGAGAGACAGATGAAACCCTAAGGTGACACCTACCAACAAGTGTGCACAACTCCAGGGATCTTTTTGTCCTACCAGCAGTAGGACAGAAATCTGGGTATCCTCAGTGAACATGAAGGGACTTTGAGCTATACCACCTGGACTGGAGTCTTGTTGCAGATATGTACTAGACAAGGATATGCCTTAGACAAGGAACGTCACTTCTCTGCACTTCAAATCTCTTACTGTAGTGGCAATTAGTAAGGCAATTCCACATAGTTTACCTGGTAATTAAAAGAGGTTTATTTCAGGGGTAACTTAACAGCCAATAATGAGTCAGTTACAGGGTCTGGGAGAGATGAGGTGCAGTCCAGCGTTGTTCTCTGGAGAACTCTGACTTGGTCTGCAGTCCAGCATCCAGGATTATGAGGAGCCAAGAGAGTAAGTATGTATGCATCTCGGGTCTTAAGGGGTCTTATCTCAGCCACACTCCAGGGGCAGGTCATAGACAGGTGTGGTAGTTACTTGTTGCCACACTAGGGGCAGTGCTTCAAGGTCAAAGCTGGAACAGCTAATCACTACAAATGTCTAAGACCCCCCTTTCATCTAAATAAGGAAGTTCTAACCTAATACAAAACTATATACAATAGGAATGATTATCAAATATTGTTCAGGAGGAATAAGGGATAATGACCTAGACAAGATTGAACTACAGTCAACAAGAACAACATCAAATATACTAAAATCCAGAGAAGTCTGGAGCATAGGTAAATGGCATGTTACTTACAGAGATCATTCCAAAAGGTGTCCTATCCTGAAGAACCTGAATCTAATACTTCATATATTCTAGCTAAGATACAAGAAGATTGTAACTATAACTGTTAGTCTTCAATCCCATCAAAGACCTGAGAAGGAATATAATAATACCTGAGAAATGGGAGAAGGATGCAAGCAACTTTCGGGAGTCTTGCAAGTGCAGACAGAGATGGCTGGCAGCCTGGACAGTAACCTAAAGTTTCTCAGCATCATTGGTGCATTCAAATTGGCTACAGGCCTACAGACCATTTTCAGAAGCAGGTATTTTGAAAGACTATCTTACCCTGTCTTGACAGAATTCAATAGTCACTTTTCCTTGTGTCCCGCTCGTTCAAAAGGGACAGTATTTATACTGTCAGCAGTCAAGGAAGGGGCAATTCCTTGCCCAGTAGGTCATTTTGTGCCAAGAAAAAGACAAACTTCCAAATGGACATGTCTCAGAAGCCCAACATTCTCTCAGGATCAGGTCAGTGCTGCCAGGAGCAATTGTGTTTCACGTCAACAGAATTCTAAGTTATCAAAACATTTAAATGCCATATTCTCTAGGTCTATGAAGTGTTTGAAGATTACCTATCCATCTGACATATGTTTCTGTAAATCTGGACAACCTAACTAACATAACTATAGAAATGACAGGCATGGGTGACTATAGCTCAGTAAGTCTTCTCTACTTAAATAACATTAACAAGATAACAGTCTGTAAGCAGATGTACCATATAAGGACAATGACCTCAAAATTGTGACAATACACAAAATAGCTTAAACAGAGGTAGGAATGTATATATAGTGCAATATGACAATAATCCTAAATAAATATTTCAATATACAAAATATCCTAAACAGAGTCAGAACACACATACAGTGTAACAAATATAATTTTATATTTGTATCAATATTTCAACATCAACAGGAGTAGGAAATGTGTACAATACAACAAATACAGTTTTGTATTTGTATCAATATATAAATTATCTTAAATAGGAATATGAGTAGCTGATATTTGTATCAATATAAGAATCCATGCTGGGAGGTGGTGGCGCACGCCTTTAATCCCAGCACTCGGGAGGCAGAGCCAGGCAGATCTCTGTGAGTTCGAGGCCAGCTTGGTCTCCAAAGCAAGTTCCAGGAAAGGTGCAAAGCTACACAGAGAAACCCTGTCTCAAAAAAAAAAAAAAGAAGAAGAATCCATATCAGTGCAAATTATCTAAGGCTAATATTTTACTGAATTAGTTTACTAGTAAATACAATAATTTACCTTAATATCCTATACCTATCCATTCCCCTTTTTCTTTTCTAAAAAAGAATACTGAGTCCAAATTTTATTGTTCCACCCCCAAACCTACAACCATCCATTCATAACCCTGAGAAAAATGAGACATTTGGGAGAGGGGCATCATTATCTTATAATTACTTCCTGCTGTTTAGAGGGTGACGGTATCTCTATGGGGCCCTGTAAGAAATCTCAGATAGTTAGGTCTCAATAGGGCTAGCCATAGAGTCTACAGCCAGTCTCAGAAATGGATAAGATTGTCTCAGATTCTGGCTAGAAGTATAGTATGATGGACCATCTTATCTTAGAACTGTCCTGAAGAGTTTTCAGTCCAAAGCTGATCACTGAGTAATGTTTGTGAGTACCATGGCATCATTCTGGACTGGGAAGAGTTGTTGTAGTGGGGCCCCATCTTCCTTCTGGAGACTTCAGAGATTGCTATTGGAAAGACTTAATTTTTACTGTGGAAAACTTGAGCATTATTAATATCAAAATGGAAAGTTTGGATTTAAAGACGACATGACATGTAAGAAAGGATTCTGAGGGGCTGGAGAGATGGTTCAGAGGTTAAGAGCACTGGTTGTTCTTCCAGAGGTCCTGAGTTCAATTCCCAGCAACCACATGGTGGCTCACAATCATCTGTAATGAGATCTGGTGCCCTCTTCTGGCCTGAAGGGATACATGCAAGCAGAACACTGTATACATAATAAATAAATAAATCTCAAAAAAAAAAGAAAAGAAAAGAAAGAAAAAGAAAGGATTCTAAGAATAAGCATGGATACTTACCTGGCAGGGGAGATACCATGATCACGAAGGTGGTTTTCCCAGGGCGAGGCTTATCCATTGCACTCCGGATGTGCTGACCACAAATGTGCAATTTCCCCAAATGCGGGGAAACCCTACTGCATAATTTGTGGTAGTGGGGGACTGCGTTCGCGCTCTCCCCTAATAAAAAGAAGGAAAAAAAAAGAATAAGCATGGAGAGAAATAGAATCTTGACAACAATGGTCCCTTTATAGTTTTCTTCTGTCCCACACCAGATGGCTCTTCTGATATGAGAAATACTCTTAACTTTTTTTTCTTTTAGCAATATGCTTGGGTTTAGAGAAGGAGGGAGCCAAATTCCAACTCCAAAGCCAGCCTGATATATAATTGAACTGGAATCACAACTTTTCTAGAGTTAAAGAGATATAGATGTTAGGCAGTGAGATACTACCCTGTGTATATTGGTAACAATAGATTTTTTCCTTCTGTTGTAGATATTTGGATATCCAAGGACTTATGATTTCTGGAAAATAGATATTTCTATTATCCTGTAAAGACAAAAAACCAGAACTCTGCCCAGCCCTTGTTTGTTAAGTTTTTCTTACAACTTGTAGAGATGTCACATCGGTGGATGAGCTTTTACTTCTCTTCATCAAGTGGTATCTCCTGTTTGAATCGAATTTTTATTTTTAATTAATTTTTAATTTTGTTGGTATCCATAGCTTTTCTTCTCCTGTGGAAACAAAAACAAAACCCCTACCCCAATGTAGGACATACCCAGGTTTCCATCCTGAGGTCAACACATCTTTGAAGTAAACCAGTTGGTTTAGCTCAGGAGTTTTTTCTGTCTTCCAATGTCTCTCCGCAGCTGTTGTTCCTTTCTCATCAGCATTGAGAAAATTCAAGGTTAATAAAGAATTATGCAATCTATCTCTAGGAGTCATTGTTACCTGTTGCTGTTTATTTAGCATATCCTTTAAAGTTCAATTGGATCTTTCTATGACTGCTTGGCCTGTGGGATTGTGTGGTATACCTGTAACACGCTTTATATTGTAATAAGCAAAAAACTGTCTCATTTTATTGGAGACATATGCTGGGGCATTGTCTGTCTTAATTTGTACAGATATTCCCATGATGACCATAACTTCTTTTTTTTTTTTTGGTTTTTCGAAACAGGGTTTCTCTGTGTAGCTTTGCGCCTTTCCTGGAACTCACTCTGTAGCCCAGGATGACCTCAAACTCACAGCTTGAACTCACAGATATCCACCTGGCTCTGCCTCCCGAGTGCTGGGATTAAAGGCGTATGCCACCACCACCCAGCTTGACCATAACTTCTAATAGGTGTGTAATCACAGAATCGGCCTTTTCAGAACTCATAGGAGTTGCCACTAAAATCCTGAATAGGTGTCAATGGTATGGTGTACATACTTTGATCTTCCAAATTCTGTGAAATGAAACACATCCATCTGCCAAATTTCATTTCTTTGTTTATGTTTTGGATTTCTTCCTGCAGGTAATGGAGTTTGACTACAGAAGGAACAAGTAGGACATTTTTTTTCTTTTTGTTTTTCCCTTTGGTTTTTTGAGACAGGGTTTCTTTGTGTAGTTCTGGTGCCTGTCCTGGATCTCATTCTGTAGACCAGGTTGGCCTTGAACTCACAGAGATCCATCTACCTGGCTCTGCCTCCTGAGTGCTGGGATTAAAGGCATGTGCCACCACCATCCAGCAGGACATTTTCTTACAATTTCCTTGGCTTGTTGCCAAGTGATAAAGAAATCCTTCTTCAAACCCTTGCTATTTATATGGTGTTTCTTATGAAATTCTGAGGTTTCTAGCACATTACCTATTAGTAACTGATCAATCTCATCATTACCTTGTGCTAGAGGTCCTGGCAGACCTGTATGGGATCAAATGTGAGTTATATATAAAGGATGCTTCCAGTTCCTGATTATTTCTTGTAACTGAACAAATAACAAGGTTAATTCTGACTCATCAGGGATAAATTCTGCAGTCTCAATATGTAAGACCACTCATTCAGCATACTGAGAGTCAGTAACTATGTTGAGAGGTTCTGAAAAATCCATTAAAACCATCAGAATGACATACAATTCCAGTTTTTGGACAGAATTATAAGGACTTTGAACCACTTTACTTAAATTTTCTGATTTGTAACCTGCTTTTCCTTGTTTGTTTGCATCTGTATAAAATGTATGTGCTCCAGATATGGGAGTTTCCTGTACAATGCAAGGCAGAATCCAATCAGTTCTCTTTATAAGTTGAATTCTATCACTTTTGGGATATTTGCTGTTAATCTCTCCCAAAAACTTACTGCAAGCTCTTTGCCAAGGTTCACTTTCTGCCCATAATTTGTCAATGTCATCCTTAGTTAAAGGTACTACAGTTTCTTCTGGGTCTCTTCCTGCTAATTGACAAAGTCTCAATTTTCTTTTTAAAATCAAGTCAGAGATCTTTTCCACATAAGTTTTTAATTTTTTATTTGGCTTATTTGGTAAAAATATTCATTCCAATATAATATCTTCCCTCTGCATTAGAATTCCTGTAGGAGAATGCCTAGAAGGTAAAATAACCAAAACGCAATCCAGCTTTGGATCGATATGATCCACATGTCCTTCATGTACTTTCTTTTCTACCAAGGCCAATTCTCTCTCAGATTCAGGTGATATTTCTCGTGGACTATTTAAGTCCTTGTTATCTTCTAAGGTTTTGAACAAATTACTCAGCTCATCATTTTTTTTTTACCCCAACAACAACATTTGTAGATGGGAAATATCTCCAAATAATCTTTGAAAGTCATTAAGAGTCAATAATTGATCTCTCCTAATTTACACCTTTTGGGGTCTAATTTTCTATAGACCTATTTTATATCCTAAATAATTGATAGAATCTCCTCTTTTCAGGAGCGATTTGTAATCCCCAAGAAGGCAAAATTTTCTTTACTTCTTCAAACATTCTTTCTAAGGTATCTGTGTTTGAATCAGCTAGCAAAATATCGTCCATGTTATGATAAATTATAGATTTAGAAAATTGTTTACATATTACTTCCAATGGCTGTCATACAAAATATTGGCACAGGGTTTGGGCTATTTAACATTTCCTGTGGGAGAACTCTCCATCGATATCTCTTAACCAGCTGAGAGTTATTAAGTAGGCACTATGAAGGCAAATCTTTCTCTGTCTTTTTCTTGTAAGGGTATTGAGAAGAAATATTCTTATGGTTATCTAAATTGATAACCATAAGAGGCCATCCTTTAGGTAACAAAGTAAGCAAAGGAATTCCAGATTGTAAAGAGCCCATTGACTGAATTACCTTGTTAATTGCTCTTAGGTCTGTTACCATTCTCCATTTACCAGATTTATTTTTAATAACAAAACAGGAGAATTTCAAGGGCTGGTAGATTCTTCAATGTGTTGAGCATTTAACTGCTATTGAATCAGCTGTTCTAAAGCTTGTAGCTTCGCTTTTGTCAAAGACCATTGTCTAACCCAGACAGGTTTATCAGTTAGCCATTTTAAAGGTAGGGCTGTTGGTACTTCTGAGAATTCAACAGCAGTTGTGCTCTTTTTATGTACATCCTGAACAGATGGTGGCTGTTTTTTATAGTATGTTATAATATTATTCCTAGAAACATACATTGATCTGTGTCCCCTTTCTGAGATTGTAGGAATTTTAATCTGGGTATTCCACTGTTGTAACAGATCTCAGCCCCAAAGATTCACTGCTACATTTGCTACATATGGCTTTAGCCTTCCTTTCTGTCCTTTTGGCCCTATGCATTCAACCCATATCAATCTCTGTTTTATCTGAGATAGGGTTCAATCCCTAGAAATTGGACATCTACCTCTTGAAGAGGCCAATTCAGATACCATGATTTTGGTGTAATTATAGTCACATCTGCACCTGTGTCTACCATGCCTTCCAGAACAATGCCCTTAATTCAAATTCTAAGCTTTGGTCTTTGTCCATTTATTAAAGTCTGCCAAAAGATTCATTTATTGTGTTCTTTGGAACTTTAGATTCGTCTATCAGAGCTGTTCTATCATCCAGTGCAATATCATTCTTTATCTTAGGCATTGGTTTATTTAATTGTCTTGGAGAGGAATTTCCTCCACAGTGGCTGGAAATGTTTGGACCACATTCAATTTGGGGGCCTGCAAGAGGCCCCTGAGGTATTTCCCACCAGTAAAGGATTGCCTTGTATATTTATTATTGATCTGCACTCATTGGTCCAATGTCAGCCTTTGCCACATCTTCTACATAATCCAGAAGGTTGGGGTCTCCCATTTGGGTTATTTCTAAAAAGAGTATTACTTCTAGGAGCACTTCATGTACAATTTTTACTTATATTTAAAGCATTTGGTACCCTGTGGTCTTCTTCCACCTCTGGAAATTGCCTCCCCTATCCAAGCCTCATTACTATGGTTAAGAGACTCAACACTGTTAGTATACTGAATTCATTCTTCCAAAGGAGCTGATCTGACCTTTAATGGTGTAAGTATTCTTTTGCATTCTGTATTAGCATTGTCAAATGCTAAAGACTCAGTTAATACTTGTCTTAGTCCTTTATCTGACACAGCTTTCATTATAGCTATGGTCTGCCTTTGTAAAAAAAAAAAAAAAAAAAAAAGCATGGAAAGGTTCTTGCTGTCCCTGGAATATTTTTGTATATACTTCAGTTGATTTTCCTGGTTCTGGATTTTTTTCCTAAGCATTTAGAGCTGCTGTATGGCATAGGAATATTGTATGCTCATCATAAGTAGCTTGTACATTCCTATCAGCAAAACATCCCTCACCAAGAATTTGATCTTGGGAGATCTCAAAACCTCTGATCTTACCCTGTTGTTCCATGTTCTAGCCTCCTCTCTCAATCAGCTTTTCCATTGTAACTGCTGGCTATATTCTAGAACAGCTGAAATTAACTGATTCTAGTCATCTGATATGATTCTATTTGAGGTAGACCACAAATTTAACATCTGTCTTACAAATGTTGAATGTATGCCATACATGACTACTGCTTCCTTCATATTTTTTTTAAAAAATCTCTCATTGCAATAGGTTGCAATATATATTCGACATATGGCTCAGGGTGTCTATCATCTGCTGGCCTCCCATGGATGATGACAGGATAAGCCATTGTATGAAAGCCATCTGGAGATGTTATGACCTGTATGGTCTTGCCCTTCTGCTTATTAGATCCCTTGTCATCTTTACTGAGAATTTCTTCCAGGGCTTGCAAACAAGCACCTAAGGTCTATCCCAGTGAGTGAACCACCTCTGTTGCAAGAGATTCCAGATTTCTTGTGGAATCATGCAACCTTTTACATTCTTCCAAAATGCATGATTCTATAGACATATTTTATCAGTTAATGATAATCTTTCTTCCTTATAAAGTGTCTGAGCAGTGACAACTTCACCCTGGAGAGTTATTGTTCTGTCCATTAAAGTATTCATATTTACTATCAATAAAATCAAATCTGTTTGTACATTTATTATTAATGGACTGAAGTTCTTGTAGTAAGTTAGCAGGTTCCAGAGAAAGAATCTGTTTATTCAAGTCTGTATTGGTACCTTGTAAATCCTAGGTAGCAGATTCCAGAGAAAGAATCTTTTTATGTAAATCTTCATTGCTACCTTGAATAGCCTGTATCATTCCCAATAATGACTCATCTTTGTTATTATTATTAAACCAGTTTTTCAATGCTATGTGAATTATTATGGTAGATGCCAGAATGGTATGCTAAATATGTCCCAGGAAGATCTTATATTTCATCCATCATACAAGCAAAAAGTTTCTTAAATCCTTGTGAAGTAATGTTATCCACCATATTTTGAGGAATATGCAAAATATGTAAAGAAAATTTTATTTATTTGTTTATTTATTAATCAGTTTTAAGGTGTAAAATTGTCACGTACTCTTACCTCCTTATGTTTCCGTCCTTGCGATGGTTTTTTGGGTGTAGTAGCACAGTTTGGCCAGCAGGTGACGCCAGTGTGATGCTCTAGCAAGTCCAGTGTATGCGGACTTAGGTTCTGTGAATTTAAGCGCTCACCCAGGCAACCCTTGAGTACTACTAGGTAGGGTTGCTGGGACCACAACAGAGTGTATACAACAATGAGGCAATACACCGATGAGCTGGAAGTGCTCAGGCGTAGTCACGCACCTGACAGGAGCCCATAAGTAGCTGAGCGCTGTGGGACACAGCAGCATAAGCCGCCAGGGGAGGGATGCACAGCAGCAGTGGTGGTGCCCCACGAGTAGCTGAGTGCCACAGAGCTGACAACAGGCAGGGGTGTGGCACCAGGGCTGGTCAGGGGCTTACACTCCCTGCTGTAATCAGAGGCTACAGAGAGTGTGGGGTCTTGGGGGCTATCACTGGCCAGTGAGTTGGGGCCGTGAAAGTGCCTGTGATGGGCCGGCAGGAGGCCCCAGGGCTGGCAAGCGGGCTGAGTGCAGTGGCAGCCGGGGTCCCCCCTCTCAGTGCCTGTGAGCAGCCAGGGGCCAGCGCTCTCAGGGAGCTGGCTGGGCGGCATGGTTCAGGTGGGAGCTGATGCAAGCTCAGCGTCTGCGCCTTCCACTCCAGCAGCGGCTGGGACAGGGCGGGTCTTCTCCCACCAGCACCCACTAGGTAAAGCCAGTGGCAGTGCTGAAGCTGGCGCTGGTGAGTTGGGAGGGGGAGGGGGTAGTACCCACACGTTTGTGAAGCACTGGGACCCCAGGAGGGGCAGGAATTTGCCCCATGTTGGGCACCAGATATAGCAGCAATAACGAGACAGTTCCACATAGTTTATCTGGTAATTAAAAGAGGTTTATTTCAGGGGTAACTTACAGCCAATAACAGGTCAGTAACAGGATCTGGGAGAGATGAGGTGCAGTGGTTCTCTGGAGAACTCTGACTTGGTCTGCAATCCAGCATCCAGGATCATGAGGAGCCAAGAGAGCAAGCACTACGCAGCTCAGGTTTTTTTTGGTTTTTTTTTGGTTTTTCGAGACAGGGTTTCTCTGTGTAGCTTTGCGCCTTTCCTGGAACTCGCTTGGGAGACCAGGCTGGCCTCGAACTCACAGAGATCCGCCTGCCTCTGCCTCCCGAGTGCTGGGATTAAAGGCCTGCGCCACCACCGCCCGGCGCATCTCAGGTTTTAAAGGGTCTCATCTCAGCCACACCCCAGGGGCAGGTCATAGGCAGGTGTGGCTTTGTTGCCACACTAGAGGTAGTGCTTCAAGGTCAAAGCTGGAACAGCTCCCCACTACATCTTACCCATAATATTGTTGCACTAGTTCTTAGAATTAGTGAGCCAGTGAGGCCAGTGAGGTGATTTCAATGACATGATTGCAAAATCACCCTGTAAGTGCTAAAGTTTTCATAAATGTTAATTTTACTGAAACAAAAAAATTCCAAGATACAATGAAGCTTTATTCACAGAACTGGGACACACTTGTTCTTGATGAGGGACCATTGAGATCATGACCAGCAGCTCCACCATTACTCAGACACCTTGAGGATGCAGCTGGAGGATCCTTCAGTTACCGTCTGTTTCTAGGAGTTGCAAACTCACAACACGGGGAAGTGAATGGAAACGGGGTGTGGTTGTGAGAGCCTGTCAGAGCCCAGAAAGTGCAGGAGAACCACTAGTTCCCTGTCATGACCAAGTCTCCCCAGAGGCCGTGGAAATCAGAACAGCTGCCTTTCCATCCGTGCGGTGGCTCCTCGCTGCCTCTCCACCACACCTCAAGCTGCCAGACTAGCAGGTCACCACATGCTGTCTACACGATGATTCCCCGTGCCCCATCACCTCACCATTGCCCCACAATGACTCCCCGTGCCCCATCACCTCACCATTGCCCCACAATGATTCCCTGCCCCATCACCTCACCATTGCCCCACAATGATTCCCTGCCCCATCACCTCACCATTGCCCCCCACAATGATTCCCTGTACCCCATTCTTGATTCAGCTTTACTTGTCCACTCTAAAACTAGTGTCTCTTCCTCTTCTCTTCTGCTATCCATTGCTCTGGGAACTCCTCCTCCCACACCTCTCCTCCCTCAGCCTCTCCTCCTAATACTCTCCACACTGGGGTCTATGACAGGAAGAAGGGCAAGGCTCTCCTTGACCTCCACTGTTACCTCCTGACCATGAACATCCAGTTCTTTTGTAACAACTTTGCCCTTCTGAGATGTAGACCTCAACTGTTCTCTCTTCACCTGACCTGCTCTTCCACCAAAATGTCCTCTGCCTCTCTGAGTATAACTAAAGTATGAAAGCCTGGACGCCTATGCTCTTGACGTCCTTGAACTTCTCTCATCATGCCTCAGGCTTGTCATGCCTCAGATCCGTTCCACCCCTAGATTATCGACGGTAGCATCCCACTCTGATAAGTCTCCCCGCCTCCATTGATCATATGCCTTACCACAGTTCTTAGACCTAGTCAGGGCCCTAGGCCTCTCATTGCTGTGCTGCTGACCTACATTCTTCTCTTTCCTCTTTGCATCACACTGAGTTCCCATATCTATCAATCTAACAGCTGAAGTCTGTCCATCCTCTGCATTTTACCATAGAAAGATCCATGCAAATCCTAAACCCGATTTTAAGGCAACAAACCAGTGTTTTTGTATTTGTACCCAGCAGCCAAATGCTGATAGAGGAAAAGAGGGCAAAGCAAGCTTGTTTGTCCTCCCTCCTCCCCAGTGACCCCTCACACCTTCCCCCTCTCTGTCCTTCTCCCAGCTCCCTAAGGATACCACCTTATTGTCAGTTTTGTAGACAAACCAAGTCGACAGAGGGACTGCTCACTGTGTCCCTCTGCGGAAGTACAGAGTAGTTACCATCTACCTGCCTTCTCTCCCCTGGTAGCAGTAAACATGTGCTTCCTGCCAAGAACCACGCCTCCTCCCATGTTTTCCAGCTTCTCATCTCGGGAAGCTTATGTCACCTTTAAGCCCCATTCTGATCTTTGCTAAGACTGGATCTTTGTAAGTCTTATTTATCTCAAAAGATTTTCTTGCTATGTGAGCTCAGAAGCAGCCAGCAGTTTTCTAGTTCCCAAAAAGTGAGTTTCTAGAATCTTTCAATTTCCTTTTAGTTTCTCTTGCAGTTTAGATGCTTTTTCTTTCCTCATAAGACTGACAGAAGGACCAGTAATGTCCAACACTCTTTGTGGCAGATATTGCCTAGCTGTTTCTTTGGCCTACTTTCTACCTTACTCTTTGGGGCTTGGTTCTACTTGATTTGGACTGTCTTAGTTAGGGTTTCTAGTGCTGTGAAGGGATGCCAAGACCATGGCAAGTCTTATAAAAGACAATATTTAATTGGGGCTGGCTTACAGTTCAGAGGATTAGTCCATTATCACTATGGTGGGAAACAGGGTGGTGTACAGGCAGACATGGTGCTGGAGAAGGAGCTGAGAGTTCTATTTCTTTGATTCTCAGCAACAGAAAGTCAACTGAGATACTGGGCATGGTTTGAGCACAGAAGACCTCAAAGCCTGCTCCCACAGTGGCACACTTCCTCCAACAAGGTCACACCTACTGGAACAAAGCTACACCTCCTAATATTGCCACTCCCAATGAGCTTATGAAAATCAATTACATTTAAACTACCACATTCCACTGCATGGCCCCCATAAGCTTGTAACCATATCATAATGCAAAATGCATTTAGTCCAACTTCAAAAGTCCCCATAGTCTATCACAGTCTCATCAATGTTTTAAAGTCAAATTTTCAAAGTCTTTTCTGAGATTCATGCAATCTCTTAACTGTAATCCCCTATAAAAATCAAAATCAAAAAACATATCACATACTTCCAACATATAATGGCACAGGATATACATTGCCATTCCAAAACATGGGGAAAGAAGCATAGTGAGGAAATACTGAACTGAAGCGAGACTGAAAACCAGCTGGGCAAACTCCAAACTCTGCCCCTTTATGTCTGATGTCAAAATGCTCCTCAGATCTCCAACTCCTTTCAGCTTTGTTGACCACAATAGACTTCTTTTGCTTGGGCTGGTTCCACTCCCCTGATAGCAGCTCTCATCAACAGGTATCCCAAAGCTCTGGCATGCCTAACATCTTAGAGTCTCCAAGGCAATCCAGGCTTCACCTTCACAACTTCATGCAATGGCCTCCATTCAGGGACACCCCTGACACATGCCTGGCCTTAGTGGTTTTCCTTAGTCATAGAAGATTCCATAACCTCTTTCTTCTGTCTTTGACTCTAAAGCCAGAACTCACATGGCCAGATCTGCCAAGTTCTGCTGCTTGCTGAGGCTAGAATGTGGTCTCCTTGTTCAATTACATCTTCACCAGCTTTCTGTTTCAATGGTTTCCTTTACTTCCTAAGTTTGGCTGTCCTTGAACTTGCTCTGTAGACCAGGCTGGCCTTGAACTCAGAGATCTTTAAATTACATCTTCACCAGTTTTCTGTTTTCAATGGTTTCTTTCACTGCCAAAACTAGTCTATCCTTGAACTTGCTCTGTAGACCAGGCTGGCCTCAAACTCAGAGATGTGCCAGCCTCTGCCCTCTGAGTCCTGGGATTAAAGACATGCACCTCTGGCTCTAAGATTTTCTTTAATTCCTTTTCACAAATTGGGAACTTAGCAGGGTAGGATCTTGCCCTGAGGTCACCACTCTCTTTATTCCATTTCTTGATCTGTTTATTTACTTGAACAAAGGACTTAGCTCCATTCCACTTCCTGGTACCCCTTTTATCCTCAAATTGTACATTTTGTATTTTTCCTTGCTCAGCTTGCTACTTTTCATTATAAATCATCATTAGAGTTAACACTAATAACCACGTAACAGAATCTATACTAGGCTGTTTTGAGATTTTTTTCTCTGCCAACAGAATTAATCTAAATCTCTTCACTTTAGCCTCAGGCAGACTCTTCAAACAAGGGAAAAAAGCAGCCACATTCTTTACCAAAATGTCACAAGCCTGGTCTCTAGGCCACATACTAACATTCTTCTCCTCTGAAAACTCTTGAGCCAGTCAGACTCCCACATACATCAAATCACACTCAGCACCACTGTCTTCCATGCTCCTACTGATGTAGCCCATTAAGCAGCATTTAAAGCGTTCAACTGCTTTTCTAATCCACAGTCCCAAGGTCCATATTCCTTCAAACAAAGCACAGTCAGGCCTATCACAGCGATACCCCAGTCCCTGATACCAACTTCTGTCTTAGGGTTTCTATTGCTGTGAAGAGACACCATGACCACAACAACTCTTGTAAAGGAAAACATTTAATTGGGTGGCTTGCAGTTTAGAGGTTTAATCCATTATCATCATGTGGGACATGGTGACATGGAGGCAGACATAGTGCCGGAGTAGGAGCTGAGACTTCTACATCTTTGATTTGCAGGCAACAGAAAGTCCACTGAGATACTGGGTGTGGCTTGATCATATATGAGACCTCAGAGCCCATCTCCATAGTGACACACTTCTTCCAACAAAGTCATATGTACTTCAACAAGGCCATACCTTCTAATAATGCCACTCCCTATGAGCTTACAGGGGCCAATTACATTCAAACTACCACATGGGCTATTGGGTATCCCTAGGAGGAGACAGGAAGGAAGGACAAATAATGAGGCTGTCTATTCCTGGGATACTTCTCAGCAAAACTGTCTTGGGCTGCCGCCTCCCTCTACGTGACAGTCACCCAGTTAAGGTCACCCTCTCGCTACCATTTTCCTCCTCTGAAATAAACACTCCTTCAATCAGCTTCATTTGCTGGGCTAGAGGCAAGAGTACCTGCTCTGCACTACCTCCTACCATAGCCCCAAGCACTGTACACCTCCTATGGTTTCCTGCCTACAACTCTAAACTGTCTTTTGATTAAGCCCTCCTTGAATTACCCTAATTTGAGTTAACATCTGTTTTCTGATGGGCCCAACTGAAACACTTCTGAATGTATAAACCTTGATTCTTTCTAATCTTTTTTTTTTAATTCTAGAAATTGATTTTAAAAGACAAAATAAAACTACAATCAGTTTAGTTGTGAATCAAGAAATTTGATCTATTGTCTGCAAAATTTAACTTGACCTGTGTTCTGCAAAAAGTAGCTATTTATTATCTTGACTGTGAAAGGATGCTGAGAACAGAAAAATAGTTTAACTCCAAAGGTGTTTTGGACCCTTTCCTCACTGTTATCCTCAGGTAAAAGTGACCCTCTTCTTTCAGTTTCAGTTAGAAAACCAGAGGGTTAGGGAAGCCCCAGTGGACCCCACTCAGAACACACAGGTGGAACAGGGGCAGAAGACTCCAGAACTAAGTGATCATTAGTGCCAGGTATCTGCACACTGCTCTCTGATTATAATGACTCCACAGAGAAAACCATACACAAAATTTTGTAATTTTAATTTGTTACATCCAAAGGAAACTCCATCTCTCCAGATTCCAAAAGGCAGGAGGGACAAATGGCTATCTATGGTGCCTATTAGCACACAAGCACATGCTGCCCTCCAGGTCCCTCAGCATCACAAGTACTTATTACACATTTCAAAGTCCATGCTAGCACCCCAGCTCTTCTCACCTCCTCTCCTACCCTAAACTTGCCCAGCTCACAGGCTTCCCTGCCCCCAGCTACTCGTTCTTACAACCCTGATATTTTGGCTATGACCCCTCCTTCTCCTCCTTCCTTTCCCCGACTTGCTCTCCCGTGCCCCCTCTTCCATCCTTCTCCTCTCTCTGCTGCTGCTTCTCTCCTGGCCAGGTCCAGCCTGCTGGCCGTGTTCTGTCTACTACTTTCTCTCTCTCCTCTGGACTCTTCCAGATGACTCTGGCCATTCTCTCTCTCATGTCTGTGATTAAAAACCTCCCCTTTAACCAGACCACAGAGCAGTCATGTTATCCGTTTATACAGAATTCTACAGCCAATTTCTTAGGCTCTAGACTTAGGGTTTCAGAGCTTTGGAAATGAGGGTACTGGCAGGGAGGAGAGAAGACACAGAAAACAATGGTGGATGTGCAGGCTAGATTATGTCAACTTGACACAAACTGAAGTCATCTGAGAGGAGGGAACCTCAATTAAGAAAATGACTCCATAAGACCAGGTTGTAGGCAAGCCTGTAGGGTGTTTTCTTAATTAGAGGTAGATGTGGGAGGCCCAGGCCATTGTGGGTGGTGTCATCACTAGGCTGCTGGTCCTATAAGAAAGCAGGCTGGGCAAGCCACGGGGAGCCAGCAGTAAGCAGCTTCCTTCATGGCCCCTGGATCAGCTGCTGCCTCCAGGTTCCTGCCCCATCTGAGTTCCTGTCCTGACATCCTTCATTGATGAACAGAAAGTTGGAACATAGGGAAGTGTAAGCCAAATAGACCCTTTCCTCCCCAGTTGCTCTTGGTCAGGTGTTTCATCACAGCCATAGAGACCCCATTAAGACAGTGGATTTAACAGACAACTGAAGTAAGACTACTGCACAGTTGGGGCAGGCAATCATGAGTTCATAAACAATCTAACTTGCCTTGTAATATGACTTTTTAAGTTATTCATTTATTTATTATTGTGTAAGTGTGTGAGAGTGTGGGGGTGCAGGGCATTTGTGGAGGTCAGAGGCCAACTGTCCGGGAGTCAGTCCTTTCCTTCCACCTTTATGTAGGTTCCTGGGATCTAACTGGTCACAGGCATGCATGGCAAGCACTTCCTTCTACTCAGTCATCTCACCAACCCCACGTATGATCTTTTCTTCACAGCATTTGACTGCTAGTGTGCAAATACAGAAGACTAGGATTGTTAGGAACTTGTTGGATTTTTCTGCATTTAATAAAATATAGAGAAACAGAGTTCAGGGTATTGATAATAATGCTAGTACTATTAATGTGATGGATGCAGTGCTTCTCAACCTTCCTAACACTGTGACCCTTTAATGCAGTTCCTCATGTTGTGGTGACCTCCAACCATAAAATTATTTTTGTTGCTAATTAATAACAATAATTTGCAACTGTTATGAATTGTAATGTAAATTTTTTGGAGAAAGAGGTTTGCCAAGTGGGTCATAACCCGGAGGTTGAGAACCCACTGGAGAGAGACTCTCAGCTAGAAGAAAAGAACTGAAAGAAACAGAAGGTAAAGGTGTGGGAGTAGACAAGTGAGAGGACCGAGGTTCATGCTTAGTGTAAGAGTTGTGGTGGCTGGAACAGCTAGACAAACTATATAATGTGTACTAACCTGCACACATATTAGAAACACAATACACTCCCCTTGGTTCGGACTGAGGTAGTCTGCACCAATAAAAAAAATGGTCTTACCCATAAAAACATGCACAAAATGATATAATGATACAGTTTATTTCAACAAACTTTACAAAACTGTGATAATTTTTTGGTGAAAAAAACCCTGAATCTCTACATGCAGGGTCAGTTTGACTGACCACAGTGTATTTTCTTCCTTCCTTCCTTTCTTTCTTTCTTTCTTTTTCTTTTTTTTTTTTTTTTTTGTTTTTTTGAGACAGGGTTTCTCTGTATAGTTTTGGTGCCTGTCCTGGATCTCACTGTGTAGACCAGGCTGGCCTTGAACTCACAGAGATCTGCCTGCCTCTGCCTCCCAAGTGCTGGGATTAAAGGCATGCGCCACCACCCCCTGGCGGCCACAGTGTATTTTAACAAAATATATTTAGGGACAACATGTCTAATAAAGCTTTTTACATACATGGTAGATGCTAAGTAATTTTGTTAAATGGTCAGACACTTGGAAAAGTCAAAACAAGGTTGTAAAATAGTTAAATACATGTTTAAAATATTGTGAACTTACTTTTCTTTACAAAAAAATGCCATCCTCTAGTCTTCCCTTTTTACATGTTTTCTTTAACAGAATTAAGTCACAAATTTGAAGGACTACATCTTTTCCCCCTAGGCCTTCAGGAATATCAGATTCTCCTTCAGGCCCAGGGCAGTTTAAAAAGGGGAACTCATTTAAAGAAAAGTGATGAGAAATACAGACAATCTCACTCCTGAGTTATTCACCCCAAGATCTTCCTGAGTTGGTTGCCAACTCTCCCAATTAGTTCAGAACACGATACTTGATTTTAGAGCTGATTTGGCTTTAATGCAGCCCACCAAAAGTTTCTTTATCACTAAAGTGACATGGAGATCTTTGCTTAGCTGTGAAAGTTAAATATGGAGAGTCTACGAGAATGACATAAATAGATTTAATTATGTATAAAATACATAATTCTGAATATTAAATTATTTTTGAACACACATATTTCTTCATGCACAAAAAATAAAGTAGTATCTGGGCATAGTGGCACACACCTCTAGTCCCTGGATTTGGGAGGCTGGAGCAGGAGACTCAAGAGTACAATCCAGGCCAGACCACATGATGAGACTCCAGCTAAAAGAAGGAAAATGAAATATAATAAAGTGGTAAAAGAATCTGGATATTTTAAAACAAAACAATTGTAACATGTCCAAACAATGACATAGCTGGGAGTGGTTTACATCATAAAATAACTGCTTATTATTGAAATTCAGTCCTGCAAAGAGCACTGGAATAAACTCATCCAAAGTTGCTCTATGTCATGATTCTACATGCTAAAACATGTATTAAAACTATTGTTATAACAAAGTTGTTTATTATCTTAAAATATAAAAACACAGTTCTATGATAAACTAAATTTCTCTGAAACACACGTGCTGTAAGAAAGAGAAGAACTGCCAGGCGGTGGTGGAGCACGCCTTTAATCCCAGCACTCAGGAGGCAGAGGCAGGAGGATCTCTGTGAGTTCAAGGCCAGCCTGTTCTACAGACCGAGTTCCAGGACAGTCACCAAAACTACACAGAGAAACCCTGTCTTGAACAACAACAACAAAAAAAGAAAGAAAGAAATAGAAAAGCCATAAACTTAAATTTTCTTCACCTGTGAGATACTAAAAAGACATCCTCTAACTTCCTGATTCTTCTATATCTAAGAACCAAAATACTAAACATAATAAATAAATGTACAACTTGGAGGAACTGAAAGGGTATAGAATACTGAATGTAGTAATGGAACAGTGTATTACAAATTCAGTTTTTCAGTATTAAGACTTCTATTAAACCCAGTTTTGCTTGCTACTATTAAATGTATCCCATGAAGGCACCTGTCATTTCTCATGAGGAAGATCTGGATCTAAAACTCTGAGATGCACACTGTTAAAGCTCTTTTCTTTCAGTCTGACAGTATGACAGGAGATAAGTACCTTGAAACATACTACTCGAATACCCATGCTCTTTGATAATTTAAAGGATCCTTTAGACCCTTTAAAGTACTCTCAAGGATCATAAATATTAATGCTATTGTAGTATGGTAGTATGTGACACTTTAATAAAGGAATAGGCCAAAGAAATCACAATAGATAAAATTTAAAGGATGTGACAGCCTCAAAATCTTACAGTGGAAGGACAGTGGCTGGAATCTTAGCTAAGATTTTCAGCTTCTTGAACCCATCACCCCTCTCTCCATGCTTTAGTAATAGCTGCTCTGTCAAGCTTAGAAGGGTACTGGGTGACCACACGACCAGCTAGAAGCACATGGCAAAAAAGACCAGTATGGACCATAAGTCAAAATGTTTATTTTTTATATTCCCTCCAACAGTAGAATTATGCTGTCTCTCTTGCATTCATCTAGAATTCCTAGTTTTGATCAACCAGATAGTTGTAGAACAAATGGAATAAAAACTAATAGAGAGAGAAATCTCTGAATTTCAGTTTCCAGGATTTTATTTGTACTTCATTGTGTGTGTGTGTGTGTGTGTGCATGTGCAAGTGTGTGGTGTATGAGTGTGTGCTGCTATGGTTTCTATGTAGGTGTTAGGGATCTGGACTCAGGCCCTCATGTCTGGGCAGCAGGCACTTCACTGAGTAGGAACCAGGGTTTGATGGGGCGGAGGTTTCCTCTTGGTGCTTCCTGAAAACGAAGAAGCGCACACTGTTCAGGTGTCCCGGCTCCTGGCCTTTCCTGAATCTTTCCTAAGGACTTCCATCTCCCTCACTGTCTTACTATGCAGCATAACACACTTCCACTAAATGAACATTCCTTTATAACATTGTAAAGAGATGTGAAAGTATAAAGACATGCAGATGAAGCCAATCTTAAACAGCCTGGCATAAATCTGAAATGGTTCAGTAGTCCCTACCCTTCCCCTTTTGGTCCATTTTCAGTATATATAAACGATTCCAGGCCAGCTTTTCCAGTGCACTCTACTGTGAGAGCTGTTGGCAGACTCCTGATGAGTACCTGTGGGCAGCAAGGTGAAGGCTTCTGTACACACCACCCCAGCTGCTGTGCTGACTGAACATTCTAAGAAGGGATGAAGTGTACAGCATTTTCCAGATCCACTGACCACCAAATCTCTTTTTCTATTATAAAAACTCTGGAAGATCTACCAGTTCTGAGAATATGACTTCGGGAAATGACCATCTATCCTGGTTCTAAACATTCCAGGGCTGCACCTGGCAACAGTTATCTTTTTAATTCCTGAAGAAGAGTTGCTTTGCTTACAAGGTCCACAACCATGGTAACTTCTTGATTCTCCTCCATAGCCTTCCATCCTAAGCAACTACAAGCTATATTCTTTACTGCAGATTGAGAAATGCAGAGAGGTTGATGAGAATCGTGACCTCTCTAAGGATTTCATATTCTTATATTCTTCCTGCAAGCATTAAAAGCACAAGAATCTAATGAATTCTAAATCTCTATGTAACCTAGAATCACAATCACTTTGGAGTGTATTTCATCACAATGTCACTGCAGTTAATCTTATCATTAATATTAATTAGTAGTCAAGGCAGTGGAGGGAAATTTATTTCTGTGTATTAATCCTGCTGTCACCCCATGATTTGGGACTTGCTATTACACAAATTTTACAGATAAGTGCCCTGAAGTTTACAGTGGCTAACTGACCCACCAAGGTCACACAAAGGAGTAAAGGTAGAATGTCAAACTCATACCTGACTCCTCAATCCATGCTCTTATGGCTCTTTGTGCTCATGACAAAACAAACAAACAAACAAACAAAACAGGCATTTAGGTCACACGCTCTCATTGTATAAATAACTGAAGTGCATTTAGATAAATCAATTGTTTAGAATTTAGTTTTACATTTCCTTCTACTCAGACTCCCATTCCCGTAAAGGAGATGCTCAAAGTTTCAAAAGGACAGAAAAATAAATTGCAATTTACCAACGACAGGTTTCTATGTGGTTTTCTTTGTTAGTTCACTTTTGCTCTTATTATCTTGGTTTTGAGACAGCTCTATATGTAGCCCTGACGTCCTCAAACTCCACCTGTCTTGGCCTCCCTCGAGTGCTGGGATTAAAGGTGTGTGCAACCATCCCTGGCTTCTACGATATTGTTTTAGATGAGGAGGGATTTAAAAATCTGCATCCAAGGTGAAGACATTATCTGTGGTTTCCGCCATGACTGCAAAGCGCTGATACTCAGAAACTCGTTTCTCAAAGAAATTGGTTTTTCCTTCTAACGAAATGTTTTCCATAAAATCAAAGGGATTTTCTGCCTGAAAAATCTGGAAAGAAAAGAAATGTCATTAGACATTCTGATGAATCCAAATTACACTCCACAATAAGAACAAAAATGACAAAAAACAGAGGGCAGGTCCCCACTGCCCCACCACCTGCAGGGCCACACTGCTCCTCTAAGGTCCTGAGGGTTTCCTATGGCTCTTACCAATTTCACTTTAATTTCCTAAGGATTTGCAAAACCATTTTTTTTTCTTACAAAACAAGTCTGTGTCCTACACATTTTTATTTACTTGTCAGTCAGAAATGGGCCATGTAGCCCAGGTTGGCCACAAACTTGTATTCCTTAGAAATGTTAGAATTAGAGATGAACATCACACATCCAACTTGTCATTGGTATTTTAAGAGTAGACTAGTGTATTGCAAACACTCAGTAAAACAGACCAGAGAGCTTACTTGCCTATAACATGACTGGTTGTGTGCTGGTTTGCATGAGAATGGATAACAGAGGCTCATATATTCCAGTGTGGTTCCAGCTGGTGAGCCAGCTGGGGAGGGTTAGGAGGAGTGGCCCTGCTGGAGGAGGGGGGTCACTGAGGGGGTCACTGAGGGGGGTTTCAAAGGCCCACACCAGGCCCAGCTGCTCTCTGTCTGCCTCCTGTCTGTGGACTAGGGTATAAGCTCTCCGCTCCTGCTCAAGGGCCTGTCTGCCTGCCTTCCACTGCGCTCCCTCCCATGATGGCCATGGACTAACCTCTGAAACTGTAAGCAAACCTTCAATTAAATGCTTCCTTTTATAAGCTGCCTTGGTCATGGTGTGTCTTCACAGCAATAGGACAAAACTAAGACAGTAACATGCTTTACAACACTTTATTTACCTTTGAGAATCCAAGTTCTACAAGCAACCTATCAGCTACAAACTCAATGTACTGTTTCATCAAAACACAGTTCATCCCAATGAGGCCGACAGGCAAGGCTTCTGTTAAAAACTCCTGGAATGCAAACAAAAACAGAATAAGGCACAAAAGCATAACAATAAATAAGTATACATTCCCAGATACAGCATATTATGGTTAAAATTTGAAATGTCCTCTACAGGCTCATGTATTTGAACACTTGGCCCTACCTGGTGCCACTGTTTAGAAAGGCCATGGAACCTTTTAGAGCTGAAACTTGGCTGGCAGAAATGGGTCCCTGGGCATGCACTTTGAGGACTTTCTTTCCATCCCAACTCTACTTTCTAGTCAGCCAAAATTTGAACAAGCTGTGCTTGAAGCTCGTGCTGGACCCTTCCTTGCTATGAAAGACCACACCTTCTGAGCCATGAACAATCTCATGGAGAAGATGACCAGGACAGAGTTTACTTTTCTTCATAGTCTGGTTTTGCTCAAGGCAAGTATGCCAGGATAAATTTAAGTGACAAATGATGGTCATCTGTCTACAAATGTTTGGGATATTACTAATTATAGCATTTCACTTTCTCCAGGGGTCAAAGTTAAATAGAAAACAGCAAATTACTGAATCTTTTAAAGTAGTATGTAAAGGACCTGATTCCTAGATTTTCTCAACAGAGAAATGGTGATGCTTTGTCCTAAAATATCCAGACAAAACTTCTTCAAAGACCACTACCATGGGAAGCCGGACCACAAAAGTGAACCAAGAAAAAGACATCGATTATAGAGAATATAAGAATTGACAGATATGGATTTGGAGGTTGGAAGATATACTAAAATCCAATTGTACTTAAAGACAGTGGTAAACTGTTAATAGATGAAAAACAAAAGCATATTAACTATGAAATTCATCCTCAAAATGGTAAAAAGATGCCAATATACATACACCTTTCCCCCTCACAGCATGAAACCATGCCTATAACCTATGCACTGTTCAAGAACAAGTCAAGCAAATTTCATTTTCGAGTTAGTTCTTTAGAGTGATAAAAATACATTTTAAGTAGACTATCAAGCTGCTTCTAGCCATAACCTTTACATGCCATAAATTAAGTTTTACTCTACTAATTTACTTACTTATGCATTTTGTGAATGTTTGGGTTGTGCTTCACCTAGGTAGCAAGCCTGCTATGTTATTGAAACTATAAAACAAAAACTACCATTCCTCTCTAGTAGTTAGAAATAGAAAACTAAGAAGCTACAACAATTAAAATGTTTACTATGGAATCATATTTAAAAGATAAATTAAATATAATTAATTTATTTAAAACAAAAATATAGCCCTGAAATAAACCAAGCACACAGAAAACCCTGATATATATTAAAGACTGACTTTTAATCAAATTACAAATAGAGGTAACAATACATCATGTGTCAGTACTGTTGTGGTTTGAATGAGAATGGCCACCATAGTTTTATATATTTTCATACTTGGGCCTCAGTTGGTGGAACTGTTTGGGAAGGACTAGGAGGTGTGGCCTTGTTGGAGGAGGTGTGTCACTGGGGGTTAGCTCTCTCTGCTTCCTACTTCAGGTAAGGATGTGAGCTCTCAGCTACTGCTCCAGTGCCATGCCCGCCTACTGCCGTACTCCCTGTTATGATGGTCATGGACTCTGCAACCTTGAGCCCCAAATTAAATGTTTTCCTTTTGTAAGTTGATGTTTTATCAAGCAATGGAAAAGTAACTAAGATAACTGTCAAATTGGACTATGTTGATTTGCCGATATTGACATACAAACTACAACTTAGCAGTCAAATGCTTCTAGGCACAGTGGCACAGAGCCAGTATCAGGGAGAAGGGCTACATCAGCTCAGGAGTTCAAGGATAGCCCACAGAGTATCATAAGGCACTATTTCAAAACAAATTTTAAAAACAAACTATGGGGACTGGAGAGGCTGCTCAGTAGTTAAAAGCTCTGGCTGCTCTTCTGGAAGACCTGGGTTTCATTCCCAGCACTCACATGGTACCTCACAACCATATGCAACCAGGAGATCTGTTGTCCTTTTCTGGACTCTGGCCAGCAGGCAAGCATGTGAAGCATAGACAAACATGCAGGCAAAACATCCATGCACATAAATAAAATAAAAATAAATCAAAAAATGAATATAAAATAGAATGTAGTCATGTGATAATGGGACTGCCACACTTACCTGCTCAATTTTAACAGCATCCGTAATGATCTCCCTGACCCTTCCTTCTGAAGGCTTATTTACCAAGTACTGGAACATCAGGCAAGCAAAGTCACAGTGGAGTCCCTAAAACAGAAGACAAGCACTACCGTCAGGGACCTTCAGTTAGCTACGTGCATATAATGTGTCAATGTGCTGAATGACGTAGGAACAGGGAACCTCCTGGAGATGAAAGGGTTAAGAGAGCCAGGAGCCTCTCTCCTCCAAACTGCATTGAACACCAAGTCGATAACTTATAATAGGAACTTTTAATGATAATAAATCTTAGTTTATTAACATTTTATATTATTAACATTTTATAATATGAATACTAATTTACAAACCAACCAAAAAATTTTGTAACAAAAACATATTGGAAAGGAAAACAATGTAAGAAGAGACAACATGAAAACTGATTAGTTTTTAAACGTCAAAAATTTAAAGAATGATTGAAAAACAGTAATTAGTTATGGTGATAAATCTTGGTTGCCAGTTTGATGGGATTGAGAATCACCATAGAAACAAACCTCTGAGCATGTCTGTGATTTTTCTAATTTAATATTAGGCTAATGAAGGTGCACAGGCTGGGGTCCTGGACCAAATACAAAGCAGAAAGTGAGTTGAGCACCAGCAGGCATCACTCTGCTTCAAGCGGGATACAACATGGCCAGCTGGAGCTGCCTGGCCTCCCCTGCTAGGACGGACGGACGGACGGGCGCATGCCCTTGACCTGTATGTCAAGGCAAGGCCTTCCTAGAAAAGCTGCTGCTTGTCCCAGCAACAGGAAAAGTAGCCAATACAGCAGCACTTAAAGAGCAGCTGAAGCTCAGAGAGACTCCCAAGACAGTGTTTGTATTGGGTTTACACAGAAAGAGCAAAGGGAACGTGGTGCAGTGCAGACGGAAGAGCAGGGAGCAGCACCTGGAGCCACAGCAGATAACAACCCCACAGAAGGAATAAACGCTGAGGACAGCCTGGAGCACAAGTCGTCGAGTGGATGGACACGAGGAGCACTAAGTAACCTTAAGCAGCTGCAGAACACACCAGTGAGAGTTTGCCTGCACTCAGGCCTCTAAACCCCAGCAGGTGATAACAAGCTGAAAATCCAAAAAACAGAATGGAATTTTCACAAATTCACAACAGAAAAAGAAAACAAGGCCACATATAGGAAGATGATAGATTTCCCAACAATATTAACTTTTAGATTATGATGCCAAGGTAGAATCAATTAATATTTTTAAACTACAAAGAAAAATAACTTGGCAAGTGACAAGGAAGGGAAAGATTACAATCAGAATTAAAACAACAAATGACCAACCACTCAGATAAGAACCTCATGTCAAAGACTGTTTCAATTATTATCTATTTACCTGATTATTCTCTGGTAAAACTATCTAAATAAACAAATAAGACCCACACCCTTTGAAAAGCCAGTCATGGGAATTGTACTAGTTATATTTTTCCCCACCGAGTTGACTTAGGAGAATGCTTGGACTAGCAAAGGCAGTATGAGAGACGTTAAATGCTGACTAGAACTGGCAGCCAGCTAACTACTGCAGAGGCCAGTAAACCAAAGGGAAGCCTAACTGCTGGATCAGTAAATGAATAAAATTAGCTTCGCAATTTAAAGCAATTCCAATCAAACCCCGACACTTTCCAATCCAAAGACCGCCCTGGAAGGACAGATGGAGTTAACTTGACATCTTAAAACGGACACTTCGGGATGGGCTCTGCCGATTATTAGAGCACGCCAGAGCCCACTGAAGTACAGGCTTGTAGTCCCAGGTACTAGAGGAGCTGAGGGAGGAGAATCAGAAGATCAAGGCCTGCCTGGGCTACGGAATGTGTCCGGTGTCAATCTAGGCAACTTTGTAAGTCCCTATCTCAGAACAAAAGGAAGAGGACCAGGAAAGAGCTCAATGGCAGAGTGCTTGCTTAGCAGGCTTGAGACCCTGATCTTGTTCCTCAGCACAGGATAAACCGCTATGATGGCTCACATCTGTGACTCTAGCAGTCAGGGGTAGAGGTGAGAGGATTCGAGAAGTCGTGAGTCTGAGACCAGCTGGAGGACACGAGAGCCCTTTCTCTAAATCCTCAGGGCGAGCAGGACGGCTCAAGGGGCAAAGGCTTTGCTGCCAACCCTGACGACTCGAGGTCAGTCCCTGGAACCAACATGGTAGGAGTGACCCAGAGGATACTACAAGATATCCTCTGACTTCCACATGTGTGCCATGGCAGGTGCCACACAGACAGACAGACAGACAGACAGACACACACACACACACACACACACACATAAATACATGCAATACATTTTTTTCAAATCAAAGGACAATTTGAGAAAATGTTTAAAATAAATACAATGAAATTCAAATTGCATGATACACACACACACACACACACACACACACACACACATACACACACATAAAACAAATTCAGTAAACAATGTTAAAAGAGGTCAATCAAACCAAGGATGGTGGTATATTTCTTTAATCTCAACACTTAGGAGACAAACACAGGTGAATCTCTGAGTTTGAGGCCAGCCTGGTCATAGAGCAAGTTCCAGGACAGCCAGGGCTACACAGAGAAACCTTGTCTCAAAAACAAACAAAAACAATAATAATAAAAGAGGCCAATCAATTACTGTGTGTTAGGAGTATGCCAATAACCATGGCAAACATGAACCTTCCTTTAAGGATTACAGGATACCATATAATGGCTTTGAAATATTAACAGTACCTAAGCAAGAAAAGCATAAACATCACAACTGGAATAAAGGCAAAGGACAAGAGGCAGCTACAGAAGATACACAAATAACTAATACAGTTATGAGAAAAGCTCAAAACCACCAGCAATAAACAGATGAAAATCAGTGCACTACTCAAGTGCCAGCTTACCTATCAGATTGTCAAGCATTTAGCATATTACTCTATGCTCTGGTGAGGATAAGGTAAGAAAATGTCCATGCATGGTTAAGTGGAGCTGGGAGCTGCTATAAAATTTCAGGAAAGAAACTTGAGAGTGAATATAAATGACCTGCTAATTCTTCTTTGTGACTGAATTGAAGAAAATTTACAAGCTTATATGCAAAGTTTCACTTTATTAAAGCAAAACAACCTGGCAGGGTGGTGAATATTTTTAACACCACTACTCAGGAGGCAGAGGCAGGCAGATCTCTTGTGAGTTCAAGGCCAGCCTGGTCTACAGAGCAAGTTTCAAGCCAGCTAGGGTTACACAATAAGATGTCATCTCAAAACGAAAAAAGCTAAACAAATTTCAAGAACCAATTTCTAATTAGTATCAAATAAATGATACATTCATTCACCAGAATATTACAACCCTAACAAACTGTTTTGAAATAATGCTTAATATAAAGAAAAAGGCTCACAACATTTGCCAGCTGGAAAAAAATGATGTGGTGACTAATGCCTGTAACCCCAACACTCAAGAAGTAAAGGCAGGAAAATGTCCAATTCAAGGTTAGCCTGGGCTGCATGGTGTTGGGGGATATTAGATCACACTGAACCCCAAGTTTGCATATGCATTAATTAAATAAAATTAACCTTGGGTCAGGAGGCTACATTAGCAACTAGTTGACAGAAAGTAATCATAGAGCATTAGAGGTCATCCGGGAGAGATAGAGAGACACAGGAAGTCATAGGGCGGGGTTTGGAGTGGTGTGGATTTTTCCGGTTTGGGGAAGCAGGAGCACAAGTCTTTTGGAGACACCAGCAAGGAAGGAAGGTCAGCTAGTTGTGACCCAGCATCTCTGAGATAGCAGGTTTTCACCCCAGCCTTTGAATCTTGAGCCTTTTTTTATAAATAGAACGATAGAGGTTTAGTTAAAGCTCCCTTTAGCAGCAGTGACGAGTCTGTGCTAGAGAAGCAGGCCGGTAACTGCAGAGTTGCAATCGCTGGCTGAAACAGCAGTAGATTAAGGCGCAGCCACTGTGCAGAAGTTAAAACAACAACATGGTGAGATCCCCTCTCTAACAAACAAAAGAATGTAAAAACTACAAATTATAAAAATATGATATACACACACAGGGGTGCTGGAGAAAGAGAAACAGATTTAAATGTAGAAAAGTCTATAAAGGAACACAATAAGTAAACATTACCTCTGAGTTTGTTGACCTTTTTGCTAAATTCTCTGTAATAATTATGGCATTTATTGTCTAAGTTATCAGAAAGTTAAAGACATCAAACAGAAGAATATAATTATATGAAGCATTTATATACTTAAATAATAATTTTCACAGGGCTCAGAGTTGATTTTCACAATATCATGGGAGTTAAGGGCACTTGCTCTTTAAAAAAACCAGGTTTGGCTTCCAAGCACCCACATGGTGGCTCACAACCATCAATAATTCCAGTTGTAGGGGCTTTAACATTCTCTTTTGAACTCCAAGGGCACCAGGCATGCACATGGTGCACTACATACATGTAGGCAAAACTTCCAAACACATAAAATAAATAATAAATCTTTAAAAAATTTAAATACTTTTCACACATACTGTTTCCTTACACTGTAATAACCCCTGTTAGAGTTTATAGTTGAAGAAATGGAGGTTCAGAGAAGTAACTTGAGAAGGTTACTTAGGAAAACAAAAGCTGAGGCGCCCAGGTTAGTGTGGACTAACATGAACCAGACGGTTATCATGGACTAAACATTGAAATAAGTAGAAATACGAGTAGTCTCCATGCTAAAAAGCCTAGAGTCTGACAAAGCAGAGAGATACGTGCATGCTATGAGCCCTTGAGGACGAGCGGTCCATCAAAGCAGCAGTGGCCACCTTGACCTAAGGGAACCGGGAATGTTGAGCTGCCTCTTTTGAAACAGTGATCAACGAGTGAAAATAATAATAAAGATGGGAGGAAAATGAGAAGGTATTGCAGATAGAGCGAGATGGATGGCAGGGAGAGAAAGCAGCAGCTTAAAGTGGCTCCCAGGACGTCAGGGTTGTGATGGGGAGACGACATCGTTTGGAGATGACAATGAGTCTTGACTTCTGAGATCATGTGGAGGCTCCCAGAAAAAACACCCAGCATGCACTTGAATGTAGGTTTGGAACTTGGGAAAGAGTATCTGGAATACAGATAAAGCTTGAGGAGTTATGAACATTTAGATGGTGGCTGATTCCACGACAAGAAATAAAATCAGCCAGGAAGTCACAAATAATGAGACTGAGGCAAGAATCTAGAAGTGCAGTCACATCTAAGGATAAGCAGAGACCAAGGAGTTACGGCAGGAGCTGTGGAAGGAAAGGGAAGTCTCACAGGCCGCGGAAGAAGTGCGAGTCCATTTCCTTTTCATTAGCAGAACACTGTGTCGCTGCATGCATCTTCTCCAGGGGAAAGAACAATAAAAGACCACACGTAACAGAAACTCACTCGAGTGGAAGGACACTTCCTTCCTTACCTCATCCCTGCTGATCAGCTCATTTGAAAAAGTGAGTCCAGGCATGAGGCCTCTCTTCTTCAGCCAGAATATAGCAGCAAATGACCCAGAGAAGAAAACGCCTTCCACGGCAGCGAAGGCCACCACTCTTTCCCCTACAAGACAAAACAGTTCCAGTTCCTAACTAGAGGCTGCAGACATTTGCAAGTTTACAAATACATGGGGCTTTCTGCAACATTACACTACCTTCCTAAGAAACGAAACAAACAAGTCAGTACTCCGCACAAAGGTCTTCAGGGCAGAGGTTTTCCACCCCTGCCTGCTAAAGGAGACATGTCTGTTTCAAATCCTGCAGCAAACATGGACTTGAGTAGGTGGTGTAGTCTGCACACACACACACACACACACACACACACACACACACACACAAAATAGATTTCCATACACCAAATAAATAAATAAATGAGAGGTGATTTGCCTGTAAAGAGCATGTGCCTGTGCGTGCAGACACATGTGTGTGAGTTCACTATGTGTACATATGTGTGTATACAAGAATGGGAAGTGCAAGATAAACTTTATGATAGCTGTCTTCCTCTAACGGGAGGAGTGGTTGCTAAGGTTTCTATTTTGTTAGCAGCCTATTGTTGCTAAAAGATTAGCTGTAAACATTTCAAAAACATTGTTATCCTTGCAGAATAACTTTAAAAATCACCTGAAGGCAATGAATTTACCTATAGGATAAAATGTTCTATTAAAGATAGGAGAGCCAACTTAAAAGTTTATTCACTGTTAGGCAAGGACTCTGTAGAAACTCATTCCTAAATATCTTTAGTGATATCATAGCTGTGACACTGTCTCTAGGGTATTTTGGATTGTAACACACACACAAAAATAAATAAATAAATAAATAAATAAATAAATAAATAAATAAATAAATAAA
>CABHPQ010168381.1:1815-19500 GCA_902168405.1 Peromyscus aztecus | reverse complement strand
AAATAAATAAATAAATAAATAAATAAATAAATAAATAAATAAATAAAAATTTAAGACTTAAATCCATTCTATAGACTTGTCCAATTTTTGTGCGGAAGTCCGGACTTTCTCATTTCGGAAACAACACTTAAACCTCAGAAAGCAGGCCGACCGAAGTGTCTCTGGCTGTCTCTAGAGGAGTCTGTCTGTCCTTGCTCATCTCACACCGAAGAGATCAACAACAGCAAAGAGACATGAATCCAAACTGTCCATTAATAACTTCCGACATGAGAAAAACTTCTCGTTTATCTTTATAGATGCCATTTAAAAAGCTGCTTTGAAAGAAATACAGAAATATAAATAAATAAGTGCTGACTGAGTACTGTCAAAGAAATTACAGAAAACTTTCATGTGAATATACTAAATATTACAATACAAAAAAAATCATTGCTTCATCTCATCCTTAATTGAATATTAGTTTATGATACTTTTATCTTGCAACTAACAGACAATAATAACTGACATAAGTATTAAAGTAATGCCATATGGACAATTATCTGTAAGAGAACTGGACTAAAATTAACCATAAGAGGAGAGCTATTTTAACCACTCTGGGCATCTACGTGAATGCTGAAAAATAGGAACCATAAGAAACAGCTACAGAAGACTATTTTTGGAGAGAATTAAAAGATTTTAAGGAGGGGCTGGGAAAATAACGTGAGGACTGGAGTCTGAATGTCCAGCATCCATGTGAAAAGCCAGGAGTGGCAGGCACACATGCAGTCCTAGCACTGGGGAAATGAATACAAGAGAATTCCCGAAGAGACCTGCCCAAGGGGTGAGCTCCAGGTTCAGGGCCAGACCCCGTCTTCAGTGGGCAGCTATGGCCAAAGGTGCCCATGCTCTTACAAGCAAACTCTCCCTCACATTTCTGTAAACAATCCTAATGAAACTCATTGGGTCTCTCTCTCTCCTCTCTCTCTTTCTCTCTGTCACACACACACACACACACACACACACACACACACACACACACACACACGCACGCGCGCGCAGACATGAAAAGTAGAAGGGAGGCCATTTGAGGAGAGGAAGGGGGTTAGCAGAGTGGGAGGGGACAAGAGAGGCTAACAGGGTGTGTGTGAATATGGTCAATACATTATGTATACGTATGTAGATGTCATAGTGAAACCCACTATTATGCACAATTAACATATGCTAATTAAAAATGAAGAATTGCTCATGAGGCCCCATGACAATAGCTGAGACTCTACTGGCAGTTGATAGCTGCTGGGGGGTCTGGCTGCTGGTAGGTTGCCTATACTCTGTGGATGGGTCCCCACACATGCACATGTGGACAGTACTAGCTGGACTTGGTGGACCATAAAGAAATAAGAAGACATGGAGGTGGGAAGGGAACATGTAGAAGGGGAGATTTAGGGCACTATATTGTGTATATATGTATGAAGTTGTCAAAGGGTAAATAAAAGTATCCATTACTAAAAATACATTAAGGGTCTGGAGAAATGACTCAGAGGTTAAGGATGCTTACTGCTCTTGAAGAGGAGCCAGGTTCAGTTCCCAGCATTCATATCGGGTGGCTCACAACTGCCTGCAACTCCAGCTCCAGAGAATCCAACTTTCTCTAGCCTCTGCTGCACCTGTACACATATGGTGCACATAAACTCATGTAGGCACACACACATACACAAAATTTTTAAATGAGTCAATCTTTGGAGAGCAATAAGGGAGGAGACTTGACATCGACCTCTGGCTTTTACACTCACACATGGGTGTATACCTGCACACGTATGTGCACAGACGCATATACAATGCATATGAGAGAGAGAGAGAGAGAGAGAGAGAGAGAGAGAGAGAGAGAGAGAGAGAGAGAGAGAAGAGGAGAGCAGAGGAGAGGAGAGGAGAGGAGAGGAGGATGGAGGAGAAATGATTCAGGAAGACACTTACATCAGCTTCTGGCCTCCACAGACATGTGCACACATGTGCTTGCACCATACAAGCACATCCACACATGAACACATACTGATGCACAAAAACGATTATAAGAGATACAGATACATTTTATAAACTTTTGAGGATATGTGTGAAATAAAAAGACAACCAAGACATTTATTCTAAAACTGTAATGAAGGTAAATGCCTCATAATTTGTTTAGTAGGGTATATATTTTAAGTACAGCAGAGTCCACAGTACAATGCACTAAAATTGTATAAATACTATTTTTTGAGGTTTACAAATGTAATTTCAAACATATATTAAGGGTTAATATATCTATCTGCCAATCTTAAACCAGACAGTATGTTTCAATTAAAAAAACACAGATAAATAATTGGAAATTTTTAGCTTTATGACAACTGAATCTCTTTACAGCAAATATATAAACTTTAAAACAAAGGGATATTTTCAAAGGATTATTTTTAAATTTCCCTTCAGCTAAAAACGACAGACTTGTAAAAAATATTTTAGAAGCAGGGAAAGAACAGCTGCTCTCCTGGCTCTTGCTTGGGGTAGCTGTTACCAAGAAGTCTCCACAAAGGCTGGGCAAAGTCCTGCACAAAGAAGAGCCAGCTGCCTTGAAAGTGCTAAGGTGCAGGTGGTCCCTGAGAGCCGCATGTCGGCTGCGGGCTGAAGGCAACAGTAAGTGTACTGCACAGCAATCATCTCCACACCACTGACGTGGAGTTCCACTACCCAAAAAGGAGAGCTACCAACTGCACGTCCCACTCTCCCTTTTCTCTCCACAGCTCACACACGTACGCCCCATGGCACATGCATGCCTGTCCTTCCCAAACAAAAATTAATTTTAAAAAATTGTAAGGCTAGGCTGAGTGACACATGCTTGTCCCAGCACTCAGAAGGCTGAGCAGGAGAGCAAGCGAGTTAGAGGCCATCCTGAGCTCGACAAAGAGTGAGACCCTGCCTCATAAAAAGGGGGGGTCTCAACTTATCCATCCTGAGCCAAACATAGAGTGAGATCCTGCCTCATAAAAAGCAGGGGTGGGGGGGGTCTCAACTTATCCAGAAGTATATCTGCATTTAACTTACCAGTGTAAACTAAGTTTGTTATTGCAAACCGTTTCCGGTCCTGGTTGACTATACTAATTTTGTATTTTTAGAAACTAGATCTTTGTTTCCAGTGATTGTTGGGACTTGACTTGCTTTAAATCCCTGGTACTCTTTAAAACGGGCACAAATGGTAGGTGACGACAACACTCTTTATTGGATTCTGTGTGACTTTTTTACTTGTCAGTTTGCATGCTGAGATCTTACCTTTCCAAGTTCTAATGTATTAAACACGAGTAACAGCTTCCTTAGCACAGTTAGTGATCATTAGTCATTGCACAGTGATTCCAGAGCACTAGTGGTCACTAGAGCACCAGTGCGCTAGCACACGAAACCTCTGTACTCCGCTCTCATGCATCATAACCACTGGCGGCTAACCGGAGGGCATCCGAGCTGGCGCTACATACCAAAAGTCGACTCTCTATCTGCTATCCAGCGCAGAGCCCAGTCCGCTTTTTTCTTAACAGATGGCATTGTTTCAATTGCATTAAACAAAAATTCCCTATAAAAACAAAAACATCAGGGAAAAATTATTCATTTGTTTCTATTAATTGGACTAAGTTTTAATAATCAGAGACAATAATTGTAACTCTTACAGTATACTACCAAATCTAGTTTTTCTATATTTTTACATGTTCATAATTATGAATACAGAAATAAAGGTGAAACTCAGGTTAATGACTTGGATATAAGCTGATCTAAAAATCAATGAAATGCCAATATTCAATTTACAAATACAAACAAGTTTTCAAGATGGTATTAATTATCTAAAGACTAACTGGTTCTATGCCAGGTCTTTAATCTAACACATTATTGAGCAATAGAAAACTATACTCAGGCTGGAGAGATGGCTCAGAGGTTAAGAGCACTGGCTGCTCCTCCAGAGGTCCTGAGTTCAATTCCCAGCAACCACGTGGTGGCTCACAACCATCTGTAATGAGATCTGGTGCCCTCTTCTGGTGTGCAGGCATACATGCAAGAAGAATACTGTATACATAATAAATAAATAAGTCTTTTAAAAAAAGAAAACTATACTCATAAACTTCTATATGTGAATAATCTTTAAATATTGTAGTTTTGGAATAAATTCTACTTTTAATGTAAGCAAAAACCTAACCTTCATAAATAACCCCCTCTCCCCCCCACACATACACACATAGTAATACCTTTTCTTTGGATCTCTGATGTAAGTATCTATTAGTAAACTGTACATCTCTGAATGAACATTCTCAATGAGAATCTGAAAGCCATAGAAACAGCGGGCCTCTGGAACCTGCACCTCCTGACTGAAACGCTCCACCTACAGAAAGATGGGAGACAGAAACCAGTGAGCAGGCTCTCACAAAACCCTGGTCACACACTACAAGCACCTAACAATCTTTTGTCTTTTCCAGCATTCAGGAAGCTGGACAGGAGGATACTGATTTCAAGACCAACTGAGAAACATGGCAAGACACTGTCTCAGAAAAAAAAAAAAAAAAGTGATCAATGAGAAGGATCGTAAGGTAAAGTTGCTTGCTGCCAAACCTAATGACCAGAGCTCCATCCCTGGAACCTCAGCGTTGTCCTCTGATTTCTACACACATACACACCATGATGCACATGCATGTTTGTGGCTCTGAGATTAAACCTAGCATCTTACTCATGCTAGGCAAGCACTTCATCCTCAGCCTTTACAGGTCTTTTAAAGCAGCATCTTACATAGTACTGTTCAGCCAGCTAATTAGTGCTGGAGACTGATCCCAGTATTGTGCTTCTGCTAGGCAGGTGCCCACTGAGCTATGCCTACAACTCCATGGACTGTGTTCCTAAGCAATGGAACAAATTTATCTTTGAAGTGGAAACACTGCCTATTGAACAGTCAATTTTAGAATACCTATCAAAAACAGTGATTTTGCCTTGTAGAGCCTTTTCCCTAATAGTAGACAGATCCGCTAAAGTTCTTCTGGTCCATCTTGGATGTTCCTACTTCTACTCTCCTTACCAAAAACCTATTCCTCCTGACTGATGGTAACACGATTTCTATGTGAAGGGCAGAACCTATATCTACACAGAGCTGCAGATGGCTATTAAGGGCACATTCTCCATTAAGTTTGTTATTGGAGGCAAAAAAAATCAAGTTTATGAATTCTGTGCAATTTTGGATTTTGTTTTCACATTGCTAAGGCTAAAACTCAGGGCCTCTATAATGCTAGCCAAGCACTGTATAGTCAGGGACATCTTCAGCCCCACACTATGTGTAGTTTTAATTGGTATAATTTATGCTTGATTCCATAATATATTGCTAGTCATTTGACAGTTAACTATCTTCTCCTCTGAAACTTAATGAGAAAAAATATACTCAAAAATTAAACTTTGGTGTGTGGGGAGACACCTTCACTGGGTAAGAATGCTTGCTTCATCAGCATGAGGACCCTAGTTTGGATTCCCTAGCACTAACATTAAAGTCTGGGCATGTGTCTGTGAGCTTGTAACCCCAGTGCTGAGGTATCAGAGACAGGAGGATCCTTTGGCTCCCTGGACAGTCAACTTAGCTAAATAATGGTGAGCACCAGGTTCAGTGAAGAGACTTTCTCTCAGGAAATGAGGCAGAGAGCAACAGAGGAAGACAGCCAATGTCCTCCTCTGGCCTCTGCCTATACATTCACACATACCCCATACATTTTTAAATAGAAGTAAGCTTCATCTAGTCTATTATTAAGACATTTTTCTTTCCTCAGGCAGGATCTATGGTGATCTTATTAACATTGTCATTCAAGTAAAAAATAGGAACAACAGTAAAATAAAAATCTTACCAAGTTTTCATTGACAATTCCATCACTGGCTGCAAAAAAGGCTAAGACGTGGGAGATGAAATACTTCTCATCTGATTTAAGCTTGTTCCAGTGAGGGAGGTCCTTTGATAAGTCAACCTAGAATAAAAACACTTCAATTGTTTTTCACTTAAAGAGTTTGGGAAATTTTCACTTTAAAGTTAAGAAGAGCTATATCAGAAAGAAGAAACATTAAAAATCACAAAACTCAAAATAAGATAGCTATTACGTTAATAATAATGTGCTGTACTTAGAACATTTACCTAATTAGTACATTATACCTGTTCTTGCCACACAGGAGGAAATGGATAAGTATATGAGACAGTATATATGTTTACTTGTTAATGGGAAGAAGTTTATACACGTGTGTATGCTTGTGTGCAAGTGTGTGCATGTGTGTGTGTGTGTGTGTGTGTGCATATTTTACAACACCATGATCTATACCCTAAACATATCCAGTAAAATCTCTTTAAATAAACAAAGCCATCTTAGCATGTTCAAGGAAGTGGAGAGGGGAGAAGGAAGCTTGGCCCATAGGGAATGCACTATTAGGACATAACCTTGTTGGAGTAGGTGTGACCTTGCTGGAGGAAGTGTTTCACTGTGGGGGTAGGCTTTGAGGTCTCATATGCTCAAGCTACACCCAGTGTAGAATATAGTTCACTTCCTGTTGCTTGTGAATCAAGACACAGAACTCTTAGCTCCTTTTCTAGGAGAGAGCGGGAATGAGGAAAGAAGGTCATTTGTGAAGGAATCTGCTTTTTTCTTTTTCTTTCTTTCTTTCTTTCTTTCTTTCTTTCTTTCTTTCTTTCTTTCTTTCTTTCTTTCTTTCTGGCTAATTTAGTTGGCCAGGATACATTTTTATTAAAATTAATTAAGCGTAGCACCAAGCAAATGAATGAACAAAAAGGAAAGTAGTCAAGTATTTAAAGTAAACTAATGCCTCAGCAGTCATTGGTTTTATACAATACTTACTATAGTATTAGATAGATTCAGCACCTGCTAACTAATTATAGCCTCTATGCTACTGCCAGCCACTCCTCTTTACTGAGAAGTCATGTCAGGAAGATAATAACCTGGGTTTTACAGCAGTTTACAGATAGGGCTTTGTGGTGGTTTCAATAGTTATGGCCCCAATGACTCATGTGTTTGAATGCTTGGCCCATAGGGAATGCACTATTAGGACATAACCTTGTTGGAGTAGGTGTGACCTTGCTGGAGAAAGTGTTTCACTGTGGGGGTAGGCTTTGAGGTCTCATATGCTCAAGCTACACCCAGTGTAGAATATAGTTCACTTCCTGTTGCTTGTGAATCAAGACACAGAACTCTTAGCTCCTTTTCTAGAACCATGTCTGTCTGCACACTGTCATGTCCCGCCATGATGATAATGGACTAAACCTCTGAAAATGTAAGCCACCCCAATTAAATGTTTCCTTTATAAGAGTTGCTGTGGTCATGGTGTCTCTTCACAGCAATAGAAACCCTAACTAAGACAGGCTTCTCCTAGAATAGAAATACCTTTGAAAATGCTTATTAAAATTATTCTTTGGAACTAAAAAAGTGATGGACTCTAAAATTTGGCAAAATCCAAACTTTTCAAGTGGTCCTCAAATGTACCTTACTGAGTTAGCTGGCTCTTGCTGCTGTAATAATAATAATAATAATAATAATAATAATAATAATAATAATAATAATGATAATGATAATAATAATAATAGACCAGATGGTTTAAAAACAAACATTTACTTTTCAAAGTTCTGGAAGCTGTAAGTCCAGGATCCAAGCATGTGCTGGCTAAGTTCATGTCCAGGTGACACAGGTAGAGTCATTTTGGAAGAGGGAACCTCAATTGAGAGTGATACAGACAACGGAGGCCTAGTTTATGAAGTTTCAGAAGAAAGTTTACGAGTCCCTTAAAAGATTATTGGGCTGTACAATATTTTGAATTAAGAATCTGTGTTTCCTGGTCAGCTGGGGCTGAAGAGTCAGCTGTGATTAACAGGAGACCAGCACCACTTAAGTGAAACCTTTCCTTACTGGCTAGCTGGAGCTGAGAAATTAGCAATGATTAAGAAGAGACCAGCATCAGAGGATCCTAAGTCTGGAAATATTTCCTCAGGATCAGCACATAGAACTTGTGGTCCTGCTGGGACCAAGGTTGCATCACATGGCAGCCAAACTGGGTAGTATAAGAGTTCCCCAGATGGTGCTGGTTTTGAAGGCATGAAAGAGTCCTCAAGAGCAGCTGAAGCTTGGCACTGTGTGGCAGGACTAGAGTCCTTCAAAAGGCCAGGTGATGCCATCAATGAAGGTGCAGCCTCAGTTACAGGAGAAGCCCCAGGATGAAGGGGTCATGGAAAGAAATGGAGCCTGGCACCATCTGGCAGGGTTAGAGTCTCTGAAGAGAGTCCAGAAAAGGCTATTGGTAAAGGTGTGGCATAGGTACAGTGGGGGCCAGTGTTCAGGAGATGCCAGTACCATGGGACAGCTACCAAGGACAGTAAAGCTGCAGAGGCTTGCAGACAGATCTGTGTGTGGCAGAGGGTGGGGCAGAAGTAGCCTGAGCTCTTTGGGGGAGCCCAAGATCGTGAGTGAATTCCAGATGACCAACACTGAACTTTTTATGCTGTTGGACTTTGATGTGGTTGTAACTATGCCCTTGTTCTGTCCCTCTTGGAGTATTTAACTTTTTTTTTTTTTTTTTAAGAGATCACTGTTAAAAGACTTAATTGTAAAAGATTTCAAAGTTTTGGAGTTTCTGAATTTGGATATTTTAGAGAAACTATGAATATTTTTAGAGACTTTGGATATTTTAAAGTGACTGAACCTTTAAAGTGTTTGAATTTGTAAAGACTATGGGGCTTTTAAAAGTTGGAATGTTTTATATTGTAATACTATTATTAACATGAAGAACAAGAAATGAATGGTTATGGTTTAAAAGTGATGTGTTTGTGTCAAGTTGACCAGGGATCAATTGTGCACACACACACACACACACACACACACACACACACACACACCCATACACACGCATCAGATTGGCCTATAGGCAAGCCTTTACAGTATTTTCTTAATTGATGGTTGATGTTGGAGGGCCCAGCTCACTAGGGGCGATTCTACCCCTAGGCTAGTAGCTGTAGGTGCTATAAGAAAGCAGGCTTAGTAAGGCATGAGGAGCAAGCCAGTGTGCAGCCAAGTTCCTGCCTGAGTGCCTACTCTGACCTCTCTGGGTGATGAACTATAAAGCCGTAAGATGAAATCAACCTTTTCCTCCCTAAGTTGCTTTTGGTCATAGTATTTTATAACAGCAATGGAAACCCAATCTAAGACAGCTTAGGGGTAGCAGTATGTCTGGATTTTTTTTTATGTATATGGATGTTTTGTCTACATGTGTGTTTGTGTACTGTGAACATGCTGGGTGCCTACAGAGGCTAGAAGAGAGTGTTAGATTCCCTGGAACTGGAGTTACAGATAATTTTGAGACACCATGTGGGTCCTGGGAATCGAACTTGAGTCCTCGGGAAGAGTAGCCAGTGCTTTTAACTCCTGAGTCATCTCTCCAGCCCCCATGGTGAAATTCTTGAAGAAGCTATTTAGATGGGCACCTTCTCGCCATATGCTCATGGACAAAGAGAAAGCTCCCTTCTCATTATAAAGGCACTAATCTCACGCGTGAGATCTTTAACCTCATCATCCTCATTACCTAATTACTTCCCATTGCCCCACCTCCAAACACCATCACACTGGGGATTAATGGCTCAACTTACAAATTTGGGGAAGACAAAACAGTGCATAGCTCTTATACTGTCTTATAAAAACCTCTAAGTATGTTTCATAATAATGTGACAAACATTTGAAATATGTAACTGTCCTTTGTAAAATTCTGCTGGCTTTGCTCTTTTAATTTTTCTAATGAAGTTTCAATCTTCTTGACCTTTCAAAAAAGAGACTACTATTCTAACCTTTAATCAGTGTATCCTTTCCTGCCATACTCTAAGTATTTGCTGAGCACTCAATACATGCCAGAAACTAGGCTAAGTTCTAGAAATACAATAGGATGAGGAGGGGAAATATCTGTCTTCACTTTATAAAATATATCAGCTCAAGTTCCATTCTATTATCAGCTCAACTCAGGTTAATTTGGGGGTCTCTTTCTTGTTCTCATATATTATATTCCTGATATTAAACTTAATACTGCAATATGTCTAGTCTTAAATATTAAATTTGCCTCTTTAAACTCTGAGCTTTAAAATGCCCTATAAATTTTACTTTATTTTGCAAATAATAATGGCTATATTTCCTTCTAAAAACATTACCTTTCCTGTCTATTTTATCTCCTATGAGCGCATCCTCAATTTCACCATCTAAATACTGACTGCAGACTGGCTGCTACAGTTTTTGATCCTCACCGTGCCCCAGAGGCCCATGTGTTAAAGTAAAGGCTTGCTTGCTACCCTGTGGCACTGTTACTCTATAACTTGATTTTCTTCAGTACTTTTGTCATAGTAACAGAAAGCTGATTATTAGAATTGCCTGACTTTTAGAAAATTTCTAAGCCTATACTTTGTCTTCTGAGTCAGTGCCTTATATTTGAGAATTAAATTCAACCACTGATTTAAAACTATAGTATAAAGGTAATTAACTATTTTTACATAATTTGTCTAATATGTGAGACTAAAAATATCATTGACTTCCTTCAAAACATGTATTTGAGTCTTCCTGCAAAATGTGTATCAACTTATGTGCTTTAATTTTTTAAATTAGTATTTCTTGGTCATAAGCCATTTATTACAGTTTCTGAACGAAGCAATGAATTTCCAGCGAATTTCAGAAACCCAAACATCACAAGTCCCTTTTTTGAACATGACAAACAAAAAGACCAACTTTGTGCTCTACTTGTTCTCTGAACCACATCTAACAAAAGCTTTCTAAAAACCACAGGCAGGGGAAGTCAGGTGACCTACCATAAAAACCCTGAGTATTTGTTGTTTCAGTTGGCTGTTTTGCTCTATGTGTCTACAATATAGAACAATGTTGACAGCAGAACAAAGATATGTAAGTATCTGAAAACAGTGTAAGAGAAATTTCAGACACTGGTATCTTTAAATTCTAGGCTAAAATTTCCCATTCTTTGTATGAAATCACAGTTTACTTATTTACTTACTTACTTACTTATTTATTTATTTATTTATTTATTTATTTATTCATTCATTTATTTATTGGTTTTTTGAGACAAAGTTTCTCTGTGTAGCTTTGGCGCCTTTCCTGGGACTCACTCTGTAGCCCAAGCTGGCCTCGAACTCACAGAGATCCGCCTCCTCTGCCTCACAAGTGCTGGGATTAAAGGCGTGCACCACCCCGCCCAGCTCAGTTTACATTTATTTAGTGCTTATCAAATATCAAATATGATTATAACTACTTCATTGATCCTCGTAACAACCAATGTGTCATATACTATTGGCCTGATTTAGCAGTGAGGATGCAGGGCAAGATGAAGCTCCTTCCACAGACAGTATGGGGCAGAGCAGGGTTTGCACTGAAGCAGCCTGGCCTCAAACTCTGCATTCTTCACAGGGTGTTATTTCCATAGATACAGTTGGTCTGCTTTCAAAACCATTGATTGATTGATTGATTGACTGACTGATTGATTGATTGTATGTGTGTGTATGAGCAGTGGGGGCGGGGAGAGAAAGAGATCATGTGTGTGCTATAACACATGTGTGGAGGTCAGAGGAAAATGCAGGAGTTGGTCCACTCCTTCCACAGCGGGTTCCAGGAATCAAACTCAGGCCATCAGGCTTGTTCACAAAGTGCTTCTGTCCAATGAGCTATCTTGCTGGCCCAGATTTGGTCTCTTGACTGACAGACATACAGATCTAAAGACATTTATTCACATAGGTACAGCTATCCAGAGATAGAGATGCCATTGGATACATATACAGAGTGAGGGTATTATGTGGCTATCACAAACAATAAGAAATAATTAAATAATACAGACAATAACTTTGTGTGTTTAAATTATACAGCAATCATTTGCATAACTAATTGTTCTTATTAAACCAACAAGTATTGTCTAACCTATGTGTTGAACTCACTTAGAAGGTGGAAACAGTTACATTTATAGTAAGTAACCAGTGGTTGCCCCCTGCAGCAGCTGTGGTTTGCTGCAGCTGAAGGCAGAGCTGGACTGTGAATCAGCCTGGCTGCCTGAACTGCTCACATGACTGCAGCTTTGTTCCAGAAGATCAGGTCTGTAAGGTTCTCACCCTTCTATTTTTGTTGTTGCTGTTTCCGGCATTCTGAGCCAGGGTTTCTCTGGGTAGCCCTGGCTGTCCTGGAACTCACTCTGTAGACCAGGCTGGCTTTGAACTCGGGGCTTTTGCCTGCCTCTGCCTCCTGAGTGCTGGGATTAGAGGGGTGCACACCACTGCCTGGGTCTCACACTTCATTTTTGAAGCTGCAGCTGTGATTTTGTTTATTCTGCTGACCGTGAGTCTAAGCTAGCGTTAGGGCTGGTGAAATGGCTCAAAAGGTAAAGGTGTTTGCTGCCAAAGGCTCAGCCTTTGACATCAGTCCAATTGCACAAACACATGCACCCAAAAATAAATGAGTGACCATGAACACAAACAAATGAGCAAGCAAACCCAACACTGGTCTCATTCAGTCACAGCAAACTAGGAATCCATTTAAAAATAACAACTGTAGGTAGACTGGCTGCAGGGATAGCTCATTGGATACGAGCATGTGCTGCTGCTGCTGCTGCAGGACTCTGGTCCAGTTCTCAACACTCACATGACAGTTCACACTCACTTGTAACTCCAATTCCTGCGGATCCAACAACCTCTGCTGGTCTCTGAGGGCACCAGAACACATGTAGCACACACACATACATGCAGACAAACACTCATACACATAGAACAAAAATAAATAAGGCTCAAGCAACAGAAAACGGTCTACAATATATTAAAGGTAAAGGCAAAGGGGTCTTGACTAAGTGTGGGGGTTCTATCCACCACCCCCACATTTCCCCAGAGTACTCTTGAGTAGGAACAGCATGAAATATTAGATAGAAGATTTAGAGGGGAGAGATAAAGATAGAAAATACAGGATAGCCTCAAGAGGGCCTGGAACCTATTCCATCGGCCCTGACTGTCTCTGCCCTAGGGTATTTATAGAAACGCCAAGGGGTGGAGCAAAAGACCTGCCCCAGCACAGCCAAGTGCAGACCGTCTCAGACACCTGCACTCAGGCCCGTGGTCCACTTTGTCTCAAACAAAAACAAAACTCTGGCAAAATGAGATGTCATTTACTTGGACCAAGAAACTTATTTACAGACACTAATCTAATTATGTTCAATTTAAGTTGATTAATACTTAGTTATATTTATTATTAACGAGAACCAATAATCTATATTAATTCTGAGCCATATCTTATGTAATGTTTCATGTAAGGGAAGACGTGAACACACAGGACATGAATGAGATGCAGGCGATGCCACATACCTCTTCTGCTGTCCAGAAAGATGCTTGTGCTTGTTTGTACATTTTCCAAATATCGGGGTACTGGATTGGGAAGATGACAAACCGGCGGGAACTCTTTCTGAGGAGCGGCTCTTCATTTGACCTCACCGCAGTTTCGCTTGTATCCGAAGACAACTGCTTTTGATAAACAAAGTAAAAACACTTCTTTCATGTGGAAATTTCTCTTTGACTCAAGCTTAAATATACATCTGGGCAAAGTCTGGGAGGCAGCACAGGGTGGGGAAGCAGTAGGATGCACAGAATCCTTTCAGTGATCTGACCAGTGGGCAACTTCATAGGGTGAGCTGCATGATTATAGGAAGCTGTGTAATTTCTCTAAGCCTCACTTTCTGCAGCTACCAAATAAATACTCATCGAATAAGATTGTTCTGATTGCCGGGCAGGGTGGCACACACCTCTAATCCCAGCACTCAGGAGGCAGAGACAGGGATCCCTGTGAGTTTGAAGCCAGCCTGGTCTACAGAGAGAGTTCCAGGACAGCCAGGGCTACAGAGAAACCCTATCTCAAAATAAAATAAAATAAAATAAAATAAATTGTTCTGATTATTCAAAAGCCCTTAAGCTGCACCAGGTGCACAGTAGGGACTCAGATGATCGTGGTTATTGCTACTCTAAGTGTAGTAAAATGCTAAACCAACAAACTGTAACAGTGGGGAAATTCCCAAGTTTTTGAATAAAATGTCCCTTCAGTGCCACTCTGATTTAGAAAGCTGATGTGAATGAGTCACTGTTACAGGCTACATTTTTAATGTTTTTTTCTAATCTTACCTGAAACACTATAATACTTAGCTAAAAACTCCTTACCAACAATGTGATCTCCTTTATCCATCTTAACATTTCCATATACCACTGTTATTCTTATTTACATTTTAGATTATTCTTTACAGTACAAAATTGGTTTCACTTGTCTTGACTCATTAACATCCTTGCTCTCAGGCAGGTTAGTGGTTGTCACACACATCAAAAGGCTGTTACCACAAGTTAACAATGTATTTTTCATGGTCTCAAATCTGTATTCTTTTAAAATTACTTTGTTTTTATTGCTTATTGAGATGCTTCTGATTAGCCTTTTAAGTGTTCCTAGACTTATGGAATTATTACAGTGGTTTTTTGTTTTGTTTTGTTTGTTTGTTTTTTTGGTCAACCAGAACCTTCTTACAACTCCCAGATAGGAATTTTAACGCATTGTTAGAGAATGGCTAGAGTGGTAAGTCTCATCTAGACATGCTGGCACATGCCTGTAATCCCAACATTCAGGAGTTGGTAGAGACAGGAAGATTGCTAGTTCAAGGCCAGCCTGGGCTACAGTGAGACTCTGAGGAGAGAGGGAGAGTCAAGAGATAAATGCTCAAATACAACATTAGCTAGAACTGAGGATAAACTGAAAAGGCATAGGTCTACAGTAAACAGGTGAGTGTGTGTGTGTGTGTGTGTGTGTGTGTGTGTGTGTGTGCGCGCGCTGTGTATTAGGAGATCAGAAGTCACTATCAGGTGTCTTTGTCTAGTGCTCTCCACTGAACCATGACTCACTGATAGGCTTCTGGCTGGTCTAGTGACCAACCTGTCTCTGTACCTACCTCCAGTGCTGGGTTAGAGATACGTATCAGTGCCAGGCTTTTAAATGGGTGCTGGGAATCTGAACTTAGGCCCTCGCACTACACAGCAGGCACTTTACCAATGAGCTATCTTCCTAACCCAATCGACAAGGATTTTGTATCTATGTGGTGCATATTGCTCTTTTAATTCTTCTATAAATAAATTGATTGCATCTGAATCCTACTCTGCATCTTTCCCGTGCTCTATATTATATCACTGAGGTGTCTGTCCAGGACTAGAAACCTCGGCCATCACTCCATTTGCAGGATGGGGCATTCTGAAAGCTGGGAGGAAAACTCAAGCAGTAACTCTTTGGCACCAAGCACTGTGATCTTGGAACTTTACATCCTAATAAATAACTGGTCGGTCTCAGGATTTGTGAACCTTTTTACATTTGGAATGTAAGTGACATTTGTATATAATGGATTCCTGTTCCACCCTGATAAATGTAACATACTACGGGCATAGCAGTATTCCCAAATATCAATGACATTAATTCATGAAGGATTAAAAGGAGCTACATGAGGAAGGTATTATTAAATATTTTGTCATGTGAAGAAAAGAGGGTTAACTAACATAAACCTTTGAACTGGACCAGTTCAAATTTCATAGTGAATATTTTTATGAAATTTGAAGAGGTTCATGTAAGGCTCTCCAAGATGCCCTCAGTGGACCTGTGGTAAGAAACCATACTTTAGAATATTCTTGTTGTTATCTGCTTTTGTTTTTTTGAGGTGTGTCTTGCTATGTAGCCCAGACTAACCTCAAAGGTGGAGATTTCTCCATCTCAGCCTCCTGTGTGCCACTATGATTGACAGAATGATTATTTATAACCACTCACTTTTACTGAGTTTCCCAAAGCTCTCCATGTAAGTTTTCCTGACAGTAGGTTTCTTTTCACACTCATAATCAGTTACATAACATTTCATTAAGTTGCAAATTGCAGTATAAGAAAGTTTAGGATGATAGGTTTGGAACTAAAGAAATCTGATCCTGGTAAGGTACACCTCAGTGTGCAGAGAGGCGGGTGGGTGCAGGAAAGCAGCCTGCTACTAGCCATATACAGTCCAAAGCCTATGACTATCCACGAACATCAACGATGGAGAAACCAACAGGATTGATTAATAGCAAGATGATTAAGAGAACATCTAAATCTGTGCGTTAATCCAGCACTCAGGAGGCAGAGGATGGTGAATCTCCGAGTTCCAGCCCAGCCTGGTCTACAGGGTGAGTTCTAAGTGAGCCAGGGCTACACAGAGGGACTTTGTCTTGAAAACAAACAAACAACAACAACAACAATAAAAACCAGGGAGAACTGATAATATACAAAGAAACTGTTGGCTAAGTCAGATATAAATCTTCACCTTCCATTTATATCCGAATTCAAAATGTTTGTCAGGTCTCACTATTCCTTTGACTTACTCTATAATTTTATAAACGAAAACTTAAAATTATTCTACTAGAGAAAAGTGATTTATCAGTTGCTATTACACTTATGACTTGGAAATTGGGATCCAGTATTAATGCCCATGGGAAGGGCCTTGAATGTAAATTAATTTTGCCATAGCTATTTTCCTATAACCCCTTTGAATCAGTGCTTTGCTACTTTAAAAAAAATTCACTGTCATCATTTTATAGAAAAAAGACAAATTAACTTTTGGATTCTAAACTATTACTTCTTGGCTAAATTTTATCTGAAGTTAGGTTGAGTATGTCTATTTTGCATACTAAATGGAAATTAAGAAATTAATTTTTAAAAATTTTGGAGCAGGTCATCTAGCCTCTAAATGCAAACTTTTGGAAACCTCTGGAGGTTTTTAATCAGACAAGTAACATGATTGGATCTATGTTTTATGAACATTTATAGAAATGAGGCAAGATTTGAAAAGAAATTGAAAACAGACCAATTTTAAATTAGTGTATTTCCCATTTCCTGCCCTTCCTGTCTTCTGACTCCACACATGCACAGTGGGATATGTGCACCCACCAAACACACACATATATCCTCCTACACACACACACACACACACACACACACACACACACACACACACACACTTTAAAAAATAAAATAGTTCTTGCTAAAAATGTTCAACCCCTGCAACTGCAAGATTTTTACCAGAAATAACGGACGACGACGACGATGACACAGGACACAGACTGAAAAGGATGTAGGACAAACAAAAGCAAAAGCAGAAGTGATCTGATTTGGCTAAAGCTTCAACAAATGAGAGGAATTCTATGAAGGATCCAGACTCTGAATGTCAAAAGTCTAAGAGGAAATTGATGTGGTAGCATACAGAAGCTCATATTCTAATTCTCCTGGCTCTCATTTCCCACCTGCTGACATTCATTGTGGGATACATTATGAAATGATTCCTATGGATAGTCATGAAGTTTCTGAATAGGAATTAACAAGAACAGAGGTGGCACCTGGAAGACAGATATTCCATGTATAGGATGAATCAGAAAAAGAAACTAAGCCAGGCGGTGGTGGCATACGCCTTTAAACCCAGCACTCAGGAGGCAGAGGCAGGTGGACCTCTGTGAGTTCGAGGCCAGCCTGGTTTACAGAGCCAGTTCCAGGACAGCCAGTGCTATACAGAGAAATCCAGTCTTGAAGAACCAAAGAAGAGAGAGAGAGAGAGAGAGAGAGAGAGAGAGAGAGAGAG
>CABHPQ010168380.1:0-27401 GCA_902168405.1 Peromyscus aztecus | reverse complement strand
AAGGCCACACCTCCTCCAACAAGGCCACACCTCCTCCAACAAGGCCATAGCTCCTAATAGTACCACTCCCTTTGAGCCTGTGGGGGCCATTTTCTTTCTAACCACTGCTGTGTAACATGTGTATTTTTGTGTATATAGGTACACATGCATGTGTAAGTTCATATGGAACACAGATTTAAAAGTTCAAAGTCTCTTAACTGTGGGCTCCTATAGAATAAAACAACAGATTTCATACTTCTTATTCCGAAAAGGAGGAGTTAGAGCACAGGGGATCAAGTCTATTATGATTAATCTTGACTCTCAACTTGATGGGATCTGGAATCAGCTAAGAGACACACCTCTGGGTGGGTCTGTGAGGGGACTTCTGGAAGTTTTAACTGAAGGGGAAGACCCTCCTAAGAGCAGGCAGCTTCAGCTGGCAGCACCCCAGGTAGACAGAGGTCTGAGGGAAAAGCGGTGCTGCTGTGGCCTGCCCACATTTCCTCTTTGCTGGTGAGTGCATCTTCGCTGTTGCTGCCGCTGCTGTCCTCTCTAACACCAGAACCCACCTTCTTTCCGCCAACACGGACTGAAGGCCAATTGCTCTCCAGGAATCCAACAGGCTTTCAGCACCAAATCAAGACTGCTGAGCCCTCCAGCCTTGTATCCGTTGCAGCTGACATGCAGGTGGCCATGTACTATGCAGCCAGGGCTGTGTAAGCCAACTGCTGTGCATGGCTACCCTTGAGCCGAGGAACCTCCATCTTGTGAGTTCCACTGTGAAAGGATTACCTTAACCGGGCTAGTTGACTGGCTACACTTCCTCGTGGAGGGCTAGAGAGGGTCACAAGACTCACCTGAGTGACTAACACTCCCTGCCATGTGTTGTATGGATTTTACTTTAATTGCATGTGGCCTCAGTGAGGGGCTAGAGCATACAGGCAGAGAAGGCTAGGGAGTAGACTCCATCCATGTGACTATGAGGAAGCCCTCATCCCTGCTGGGTAAAGGCTTTCCAGGTGCAGCCTGTTTCCACATCTCTGGAAGCAACCCCTTGGTTACTTGGGAGGGAAGCACAATAAATTCATTGGTTCCCCAGAGTGAACTTTGATGGACTCACGTCTCAGTTTGTCACTGGGATCTGTCTTAGTAACCTTTCATTGCTGTGATAAGATAACACGACCAGGGCAACTATAGAAGAGTTTATTGGGGACTTAGAGTCTCAGAGGGTGAGTCCATGACCATCATGGTGAGGAGCATGGCAGCAGGCAGGCAGGCATGGCGCTGGAGCAGTAGCTGAGAGCTCCCATCTGACCCAAAAGTTGCAGATAGAGAGAGAGAGGCCGGCAGACAATTGGGACAAACTTGGACTTTTGAAACCTCAAAGTCCACCCCACCCCTCACCTGGGGGACACACCTCCTCTAACAAGGTCACACCTCTTAATCTTCCCCAAACAGTTCCACTAACTGAGGATCAAGTATTCAAATGTATGACCTATGGGGGCCACTCTCATTCAAACCACCATAGGACCTTAGGAGGAGGGGTAAACATCATTTCATTCCCCCAGGGAAGGTTTTAAACAACGCCTGTACATCCCCCTTGTTCTAATACTCATCCATCAATTCCTTTCCTTTAGAGAATTATGATCCAACATTGTCAAGAAACTGATGAGGGACCCTTTCTGGAGTCTCACTTCATTTTTCTGTATGTCTAAGCCTCATGCCAGGAGCTCACAGGCCTGATGGTTGTAGCTTTGAGTCAGTTTTGAAAATGAAAAGCATGAGTCCTAGATTTTTTTTTTCCACATCATTTTGACAATCTGCATGCGCCATCACCGCCCGGCATATTTCATGAGATTTTAAAGTTATGATATATGTACCTATTTCCTCTCACGGTGAATTAAAATAATAGCTGAGGTTTATATGCACAACTTGGGATCACAGGATGGTTTCCCGATGGTTATGGGGTATTTCATTAAACATAATGTCATGTTTTACTGTATATCTACCTCGCCTAAATTTTATTATTATTATATATTATGCTTTAATGACTATCCTTTCCATTGTTTCTTAGAAGTGACTCATTATTTCCCGAGAATCATTTCCTTAAGATTGATTCCTAGAAGTGAGTGATTAGGTCAAAGGGGAGACATCAGCATTGGCAAGCTTCTTCAAGGGCTGGTGAAGTGGCTCCGTCATGAAAGCTCGCAACATGAACATGAGGACCTGAGCCTGGGCCCCCAGTACCCATGTAAAGGCCATGTGTGGTCCTCTGCATGGCTCTGTGAGCCTGCAGCCACAGAGCTGGGGTTGGGGTGTCCCGGCAGAATCCACAACGATGGGACTGCAGGGTTTGTGGGCTGCCAGCCTAGCCCAAGGAGAGCTCCGGATTCAGTAAGAGACTGTCTCCTAGGGGAATAGGATGAAGAGGGACAGAGGACACCCAATGTTCCGCTCTGGCCTCTGCACACATGCATCCCCACACTCTCAGACCCCTACATGCACACATTCAAAAAGCAACACACATGTACACACATGAACACACACGCGCACACGCACACGCACACGCGCACACACACACACACACACACACACAGCTTCTTCAAGTATGCTTCCAATTTCCTCCCACAGCTTCAGCAACACTGTGAATAATTATGTTGAAAAACAATTCTTGTTGGGACAGGCACACCCAAAAAAAAAGTAGTGTTTGAGTTGGGTGGTGGTGGTGCACGCCTTTAATCCCAGCACTCAGGAGGCAGAGGCAAGAGGATCTCTGAGTTCCAGGCCAGCCTGATCTACAGAGCAATTTTGAGGATAGCCAGGACTATGCAGAGAAACCCTGTCTCAAAAAACAAAAACAAACCAAAAAAAGGTAAAGTTTTTGGAAAATACTTTAGAAGGCCTGGTTGTGTGCCTAGGTGGAGGAGTGCTTGTCTAGGACACATGAGCATGAGGCCCTGGACTGAATCCCCAGCATCACCAAAACAACCAAAACAGAAGAGAGGTACAGTAAACTAAACGTGTGTCACACACACACACACACACACACACACACACACACACACTCAAATCTATCTATCTATCTATCTATCTATCTATCTGTGTGTGCGCGCGTGTGCGTGCGTGCGTGCATGCATGTGTGCATGCATAGGCAAGGTTAAGAGTGCTGGCCTACTGTGTCAGTAACCCTCATTTGGAACCTATAGATTAAAAAGTAAAAAATAATACACAAATTAAGCTATAGTAAAATTAAGGACTGGAGTGTCGGCTCGGTGGGAGAGCACTGGCACCGAATTTGGTCCTAAACACTGGAAAGTAAATTAACATGTTCTGCTCATCAAAGTGTCATTAAAACATCAACATAAAGCCAAGTAAAGTGGTGTGCACCTGCAGTCCCAGAGGAGGCAGGAAGATGGGGAGCTCAAGGTCATCCTCAGACACATGAGTTTGAGTTTCAGGCTAGCCTGGGCTACATGAGAGCCTGTCTCATTAAAGAAAAAAAGAAGAGGGGCTGGAGAGATGGCTCAGTGGTTAAGAGCACTGACTGTTCTTCTAGAGGACCCAAGTTCAATTCCCAGCAACTACATGGCAGCTCACAACTGTCTATAACTCCAGTGCTAGGGTACTAATCCACCAATGTACATAAAATAAAGAAGTTATATTATAAAAGAAGAAGAAGAAGAAGAAGAAGAAGGAGGAGGAGGAGGACAAGGACAAGAAGAAGAACAAGAAGAAGGATATTGAGAGGAAATATCTACAACACATAATTAGTAAAGAACTGGTATTGCTCTATCAGATGACTAAATAACAGTAAATCTTACAAATAAAAGTGTAGCTAGAGTTTTCCTGCCTGGCCCACAGTCAGGACAAATCTCTGTCACTTGCCAGTCCCACAGCAGCTCAGACCCAACCAAGTAAACACAGAGACTTATATTGCTTACAAACTGTATGGCCGTGGCAGGCTTCTTGCTAACTGTTCTTATATCTTAAATTAATTCATTTCTATAAATCTATACCTTGCCACGTGGCTCGTGGCTTACCAGCGTCTTCACATGCTGCTTGTCATGGCGGCAGCTGGCAGTGTCTCTGCCTCAGCCTTCCACTTCCCAGAATTCTTCTCCTCCTTGTCCCGCCTATACTTCCTGCCTGGCCACTGGCCCATCAGTGTTTTATTTATTGACCAATCAGAGCAATTTGACATACAGACCATCCCACAGCATAAAAGTGTGTGCCCACTTGGGAGGCAGAGCGAGGCAGATCTCTGTGAGTTCGAGGCCAGCCTGGTCTACAGAGCGAGATCCAGGGCTAGATCCAGGGCAGGCTTCAAAGCTACACAGAGAAACCCTGTCTCAAAAAACAAAACAAAACAAAACAAAACAAAAAGTGTGTGCCAGGTATGATGTTATATACATACAATACTAACACTCTGGAAGCTGAAGCTAGAGGATTGTTGCAAGTTTAAGGCCAGCCTGGGCTTCATAGAGAATAACAAGTCAGCCAGGATTGTACAATAAGATTCTATCTCAATGGCTCCCCATAAACAAACAAACAAACAAATAAACATCTGTGAATAGAGCTAAGGTAAAACTGAAAGAAAGTCTGCACCATTATGTGCGTCTTTAACATTGCTGAAAAGTGAAGCGAATTTTACTCAAACTAGAATAATGAAAAAATCAATGTGAGATGAATGGGTTTTGTTGTTGCTGTTGTTTTAAGACAGAGCCTCACACAGCTCACATAGCTCAGGCTGGCCTTGAACCTGCTAAATAGTCAAGAATGACTTTGAACTTCCAATCGTCCTAGTTCCACAGGGAGAGTGCTGGGACTGGAGATGTGCACCACTGCACTGCACCTAGTTTATGCGGTGCTGGGGATCAAACCCCGGGCTTTGTGCACTGGAGGCAGACCCTCTAATAACCGACCTCCAGCTCCTGCCTTTTTATTTTGGAGGCAGAGTCTGTTGTAGCCCAGGCTACTCTCACACTTGCTACATGGCCAAGCATGACTCTGAACTCCTGATCTCCTTGCTTCCACCTCCCAAGTGCTGTAAATACAGGCATGAGCCACTACGTCGGACTGTAGAGGAGAAAAACAAAATTAAAGAAAAGCCAAGCATACAGTAGAGAGAATTTTTTTATTACTATACTTTGTTCTTTGATTAAAAAAAAATACTGCTGAGAGCTGAACCTACAACCTTGGGTTTACTAAAAACGGTGTGTTCTTACACTGGATGTGATGGCTCATGACTATAACCCCAGCATGGGAGACCAAGGCAGGAGAATTGTCATGAGTTTGAGACCAACCTGCGCTACAGAGTGAGACTTGGTTTCAAGAAAACAAAACTGCTGGACCACAGAATTAACACTAGGAAGGCTTTAGATAGTAAAAACTCTGATGAGACTATTAATTAAAAACAAATCACTACGAGGAATGAAGAAGGGTCATTTCAAGAACTTCCACATACATCTAAAGATACTGAGAGGGGGCTGGAGAGCTCTGTGGGTAGTGCCTGCTGAGTAAGCACTGGGCTCAGAGTACCAGCACCCACGTGATGGCTGGGTCAGCAGGCACTGGGTTTAACGAGAGAGCCTGTCTCGGAAGATAAAGTGTAGGATGAAACAAAGACCCCCCAGTGTCCACCTCTGGCCCTCACATGCATGTGTACACACGTGCACTCTTCTAAATACATGCACACACAAATATGCACACACACATACCACACAGTGTAAGTAAAAATAAAGTCAAGATACCAAGAGGATATTATGAGTAGCTTAATGCTAACTATGAAAGGCTTAGATGAGACAAAAAGTTCCTAGAAATAATGAATTATCAAGTGACTCATAGAAGGCATGCAAAACCACAATATCCTATAAATCCTGTAGGTTCAAACAGCAATTATGAATCTGTAGTTGGGTCTGGTGGCACACATGTAATCCCAGCATGTGGGAACGTGGGAAATGAGCTCTGGAGGATTAAAGACTCAAGGTCAGAACCTGCGAGATGTCTCAGTGGGCAAGGGGCTTGCCTCCAAGCCTGGATATGATCCCTGAGACCCACATGGTGGAAAGAGGGAATAGACTCTCCCATGGATTGTCGTCTGCCCTCCACATGCATGCTCTGGCATGTACACTGTGGTATACACGTGTGTACATACACTAAACAATTACTTTTTTTTAATATTCAAGGTCAGTCTTTGCTACATAGCAAGTTTGAGACCAGCCTGGACTACATGAGAGTTTGTCTGAGAAAGAAAGAAGGGAGGGAGGGAGAAGGGGAGGGTTCGATCCCCAGCATAAAACAGGTATGGTGGCAGTGTATGCAAACCCAGCCTCTGGAGCTGAAAGTTGGAGAATCAGAAGTTCACGGTTATCATTGGCCACACGGCATGTTTTAAGCCAACTTGGCTGCGTGAGACCCATTTTTAAAATAAAAAGTCTTCCCAGGAAGAAAACTACAAATTCAGATAGCTTTGTTTTTGGGTTAGGTTGAACATTCAAGGGGAAGATATCCCATGACTGTATTTCTTCTGTATGTTGAGGCATTTCCACCCAAGGAACGGAAATTATCCTTAACTAACCTTATGGCGTCAACATTGACCCTGACCTCCAAATCTGAAGATCAATAAGGGAAAATTAAAGGCCAGTCTGGTTTATGAACACAGCTATGAAATGCCTAAAGAAGTTTAATGGACAGAATTACCAGACATGAAAGGGGGAAGAGGAGTGACCACCAAGTTATATGCAAATCCAGGAATGTAAAGTTTGGTTAATGTTCAAAAAGCAGTCTGCGTAATGGATCAGGACAGACTTCAAAAGGAGAAAGCAGGGCCAGTTATCTCAATGGAGGCAGGAAAAGCACCAGCTACATACAATCCAGCACTGATTGGATTAAATGCGGGAGTAATTTGAAAAAGGCTTTTGCCAAACCAGAACTGGAAAGAAACTTCCTTAATCTTATAAAGACTGTCTTTGGGGGCTGGAGAGATGGCTCAGAAGTGGGAAGAGACAGAGGAGAGAGAGAGAGAGAGAGAGAGAGAGAGAGAGAGAGAGAGAGAAGTAATTCTAGACTGCCGTAACAGTTTTTGAATCTTAACATTTTTAAAAAATATTTATTTATCCATTATTGGTTTTATTTGGTTGGGTTTTTTTGTTTGTTTGTTTTTGTTTTTGTTTTGAGACAGATTCTCTCTACATAGCCCTGGCTGTCCTTGAACTCACTATTGTAGACCAGGCTGGCTTTGAATTCACAGAGATCTGCCTACCTATGCCTTCTGAGTGCAAGGATCAAAGGCATGTGTCATCATGCCCAGCCCTTTTTATCCATTTTTTTATGTATATGTTTGTGCCTGAGTGCACCATATGCATGTCTGGTACCCAGGGAGGTCAGAAAAGAGCATCTGATCCCCTGGATAATTCTTAAAATGTTTACATTTATTTACTTTCAGGGCAGGAGGTAGATGGGTGACGTGGATGCATGTACCACACCCTGAATGTGGAAGTCAGAGGACAACTTGGAGGATTTGGTTTTCTCCTTCCACTATGTGTGACCTGGGAATCAAACCCAGGTCACCAGGTTTGATGCAAAGTGTCTTGACCCTCCGAGTCATTGCATGAGCCCAGTTTTTAACTTTTTTGTTTGTTTTTTCAAGACAGGGTTTCTCTGTGTAACAATCCTGGTACTAACTCTGTAGACCAGGCAGGACTCCAACTCACAGGGATCTGCCTGTCTTTGCCTCCCAAGAACTGGGATTAAAGGCCTGAGCCACCACCTCCACTTCATTTTTTAATTTTGATGAAATTTAATCTATCAATTTTCTTTTTCAAGACACGGTTTCTCTGTGTAACAATCCTGGCTGTCCTGGAACTCACTCTGCAGACCAGGCTCGCCTTGAACTCACAGAGATCCACCTGCTTCTGCCTCCCAGAAGGGAGTCCATCTCTCCAGCCCCTGATTTTGATTTTGAGACAGAGCCTCAAATAACCCAGGCTGACCTCAAACTTACTATGTGGTTAAAGATGACCTTGAACTCCTGATTCTCCTGGTTCTACCTCCTGAGTGCTGAGATTACAGGTGTGCACCACACCTGGTTTTACATGGTGATGAGAAACTAAACCAGGGCTTTATGCATGCAGGTCAAGGGTTCTGCCAACTGAGCTGCATCCCCAACTGAACACTAGCTTTTTAATCCACCTGTACAAGGTTGAAAACCTAATTTTTTTTTGCCCCAATCAGTTAACCAATTGTATCCATCCCCTCAGCCCAAATTATACTCTCTCTCTCTCTCTCTCTCTCTCTCTCTCTCTCTCTCTCTCTCTCACTCTGTGTGTGTGTGTGTGTGTGTGTATGTGTTGTTGTTGTCTGATTGTTTATTTGTTTGTTTGTTTTCAGAGATAGGGTTGGTTTTTCTGTGTAGCCCTGGCTGTCCTGGAACTCACTATATAGACCAGCGGAAAGAGTAAGTGATATGGCTGGGCAGAGAGAGGAATATAAGGCTGGCAGAGACAGAAGCCCGGCCTTTTTCTGTCTGAGGAGTTGTGGAGGTAAGAGGTGACTGTAGCTGCTCCTTTACTTCTCTGATTTTTCAGCATTTACCCTGATATCTGACTCTAGGTTTTTATTATTATTAAGAATTTGCACTTCAGACCAGACTGGCCTCAAACTCACAGAGATCTGCCTGCCTCTGCCTCCCAAGTGCTGGGGTTAAAGGCATAGGCCACCACTGCCAGACTGCCACATTTTAGGAAGATCTGTCTCAGACCCCACACCACCATCAAGAGTCATGAAGAACTCTCTCTCCTCTCTGCCCGGCGCCCATCCTGTCCCTCTGTCCCTCTCATCTTGTCCTGGTCATATCCATCCTCACAAGAGAACCATCTTCAGAAAGCTGTCCTCTGACCTCCATACCTATACAGTGGCATGTGAGCACTTGCACACATACACATACACAGTTAATTAAAAAATAGTAATGTCCGGGGCAGGCGCTATAAAATGGCTCATTTGTAAATGATAAAGAGGTTGACTCATATGCAAAAAGCCCTGAGTTTGGTCCCCAGCAAAGTGAGAGAGATCAATGGTTGAATGCCACCGGTGGTTGAATACAATGGGTCTCTTGTAGCCCAGGCTAGCCTGAAATTTACTCTGTAGCTGAGTCTAGCCTTAAAGTCCTGATCTTCCTGCTCCCCCTCCCCACCTCCCAGTGCTGGGATTACAGGTGTGTGAGACTGCACTGGGGTAGATTTTTATTGTAGTTTTTGAAACAGGGTCTTAATGTTAGTCCTGGCTGGCCTAGAACTCACTATATAGATCATACTTGTTTGTAACTCACAGAGATCCACCTGCCTCTGCCTCCTGAGTGCTGAGATTAAAGGTGTGTGCCACCACTACCTGGCCAGAGTAATTTTTGATTCCAGTATTGAAGTACATAAACAGTTCTTCCTCTCTCTCTCTCTCTCTCTCTCTCTCTCTCTCTCTCTCTCTCTCTCTCTCTCTGCCCTTTGTCTCCTCTTCTCTCTTCCACAACAGCCCAGCCTTCCCTCCTACAGCCAGGCTTCCAAGGAGTGGTTATCTGTCAGTGAGATCCTTCCACTTCTCAACTTCATGAATCCCATCCTCCCATAGACACTGCCTTCTCTGAAGCCTACCGTCCTCTGGTACCCCAACCCAACACTCCATCCTGAAATCCATTGATTTGAGCAAATATCTGTGACCCTCTGCCTAGTGTTCCACCTCACTCCTGCCCCAGTCTGGAGGCTCTGTCCTAACGTTACCTGTACTTCTTACAGTACGGTCATCTGGCAAAGCCGCACAGCCCTAGTAAGTTCAGCCCTTTATCCCTGCCTGGGTCCCACAGGCAACCAGAACTGAAGATGAACCTCTAACTCACCGACCAGCCTCCACTCATTCATTATATATTTCTTTTTCAGAGCTGGAGGAGTCAAGGCCTCGTGCACGCTCCTCACAGCTGAGCTACAGGCTCAGCCCCCAGGCCCCTTCCAAGGACCACAACTGCCCAGCCACCACACTCCCTCCCTGAAGTCTATTCACACCCGCTCTCCTAGACGACTGCTTCACACCTCCTCCTCCACCTCACTCTCAGCTGACAACCTCTTCCGATTTTGCTAAGAAAATAGAAGCCCTTGGCACAGAAGTTGTGCCGGCTCTGCTGCTCCCCACCCACCTGCATCTGTGCCCATCCGCTCCGCCTTTCCTCCCACTGAGGCAGCACCCGCCCTTGGCCCACGGCAGGGCAGCCCCGTTTCTTGTTTCCTTTCTCTTTTCTTTGTTGTTTTTAGACAGAGTCTTACGTAGCCCAGGCTAGCCTTGAGGTTGCTATGAAGCCAAGGTTAACCATGAACTCCTGATTCACCCCCTGCCTCCACCTTCCGAGTTCTGGGATTACAGGCATGTGCCACTCCACCCGGCTAGGCACCAGATGCCAACCCCACCTGCCTCTCCAGGGCTCTGTGCCAACGCTCACCCTCTCCTCACCCATACTTCCTGTCTCTGTGATTATTTCCACCAACACACAAAAAGCCTCTGAGTTTTCTTTCTGAAAGGAAAAAAAAATAATTCCTCCTGACCTTGTGCTCTCAAATAGCTTCCTTCTTTCTTGACCCGGCCCCCTCCCCCATGACGTGACTCCTGAAAGGAATGGACCCTTTGGACCTCCTTCAAGCCCTCTCCTTCTCCCTTCCTCTATGGTCCTCACTCCCATCAGACCCACCCCCAACCCCTCGCTAGCCCAAAGGTATCATCAAAGTGTTCTCTCTCCATATCCTTAAGTTCAGTGGTCAGTCATTGGACTTCACCTTCCTTCTATCTCTTCAGCACACAAGAATTCATCTTGGAGCCCAGAGGTGGTGGTGCACACCTTTAATCCCAGCAGGCAGATCTCTATGAGTTCAAGACCAGCCTGGTCTACGGAGAGAGTTCCAGGATAGCTAAGGCTACACCAAGAGACCCTGTCTGGGGGGGGCTCAACTTGTGCCAACAAGATGGCTCACTAGGTAACGGTGCTTTCAGCCCAGCCTGATGATCTGAGTTCAATCCCTGAAACCCATGCAGTGGATGGAGAGAACCAACTCCACAAGTTCTTCTCTGACCTCCACATGCATACCCCCACCTACCCACACGTACACAAATAAGTAAATAAATGTTTTTTAAAATGAGAAAAGTACATCTTCCATCCAGGCACTGTGGGAGGTTGACCCAAGAGGATCTTGAGTTCAAGGACATTCTGACCTAACAGTGAGTTCCATGCCTGCCTGTACTGCAGAGTGAGACTCTGTCTAAAAAACAAATAAAAGAGAAAAGGAGAGCTCATCTCCCCACACTGGCATCAAGCAGTGACCCGCCCTTCTCCATCCCTTTCGCCCACATCTGCTGTCTCCAAGGCCCATGGACACCTTGCCTCCACCTACTGTCTCCACCCTGATAACCTCCTCCGGCGTCCTGGCTTTAAACGCCATTTAGCTGCTGGTAACTTCCAAATATATACCGCAGTCCGAACCTTTTCGAATTCCATTGCTATTGTCTCCTAAGGCTGACTCACAGCCACCCCTAACAATCAGGCTCAGTCTGCCAATTCTCCCAGTCCATAGCTGGCCCACTTTCCTGCAGACATTCCGGTTTTGACTCTCAAGCTCTCCGTCCCGCATCCGGAGCGCATGCATGTGGAGCGCAGAAGTGGCTCCCCCAACATGGCTGCCAGTGGGTCCTCTCCCAACAGCCCCAGCAGGCTCAGCGCGCATGCGCGTGCGTCAGGACTAGGGGGCCACAGTGGCTGTGCCTCTCGTCCCACAGGTCTCACAGGTACAGTCTCTGCTACTTGACACTAGTATGTCCTCTTGCCTCCCCACATGTGGGGGTGTAATGACACATTGCAGGAGGACAAGGCTGAAGGCTCAAGTCCTGAAGGCATTGCCATTCCACTGTGTGGCTTCCATGGCATGCTGATACGAACTCTCCTCTGGGTCTGATTGTTTTTAGGGCTCATGAAAGTCCTGGTGGTAACCTCTATAAAAGGCATCCTGGCTCCTGACCTACATGACTTTCATTTGTTTGTCTGGTTGGCTTGTTTTATTTTTTTAATTTTTTAAATACATTTATTTATTTAATGTATTCATTTTTGAGACAGGGCCTCACTATGTAGCTCTGGCTGGCTTGGAACTCTCTACATAGACCAGGCTAGCCTGGAACTCACAGAAATCCACCTGCCTCTACCACTGGAGTGCCAGAATTGAAGGCTTATGCCACCATGCCCAGCATTTTTCTTTTTTAAGACAAGGGACTCACGTATCCCAAGCTAACCCGGGATTTCATATATAGCCAAGGATAACCTTGAACTCCTGATCTTCCTGCCTCTACCTCCCAAGTACTGAGACTACAGGTATGTACACCCCCATTTTATGAAGTGTTGGGGTTCGGCCCCACACCTGTGTGCACACTAGACAAATATTCTAAGTGAACCACATCCCAGATCCATAGCCTGGCTTTCAAGGTGGATTGGGACCCCCCTGACCCAGGAATCGGGAATGGGAGGTGTCTGTCCTCAAGATCACTCCTGAGGGGGCTTCTCAGCAGCAAATGGCAACACCGGGCTGACTTCCCCTCCCAACACTACTCACAGCTACAATTTACAAACCAAGAATTAAAGTCTGGAACACTCCACGCCGCGGTCTCCCAGAGTGGGAGGGAGGATCCTGCAGCAGGCTCCGCTGCCCTTGGAAGCCAGGCACATTGGCAGCTGCTCCCCGGGTGAAGAAGCATTCTCCGGGTCATGCTAATCTGCTGTTTCCTCCTCTTCAGAGTGTCTGGCTGAGGCTAAATTGAATTATTTATCCAGTCCTGTGGGCCCGTGTCACTTATCCAGACAACCAGTTTATTCATGACTCTACACTATCAATTTCAACATGCAATTTGCAATGAAATCTGACTGATCAGCAATGCCATAATTAGTTGCAAATGTCTGTGCCTGTGTTTGTGTGGTGTAGGGGCCGTTTCATTAAAGTGACGGAGGCCGGTAAAGGCTGTGTCTCTGCCTGGGACATAGGATGAGCCACAGCTGTGTCACAGGGCAGGGCCAGGCCCGGGCTGGCTGTAAGAGAAGTGAAAAGAATCCCAAGCTGCGGCACCAGAGCGGCGGTTTTTTTTTTTTTTTTTTTTTTTTGCCTCCTGGGTTTCTGTAGTTGTTGTATTTGTATATATGTTTATTTAAGTTTCGTTACGCTTATGTATTTACTTCTTGTGTGCACAAGTATGCACATGTGTGGGCCACAGCACATGTGTAGAGATCAAAGGACAACTTGAAGAAGCAGGTTCTCTCTCGACCATGTGGGTGCCATGGGTTGAACGCTGGTCATCATGCTTCAAATCAGATGCCTTTGCCCACTGAGCTGGCCCTGTTTGTTTGTTTGTTTGTTTGTTTGTTTGTTTGTTTGTTTGTTTTAGATACAAAGCTCCTGTAGCCCAGGCTGGCCTCAGACTTACCATGTAGCTGAGGTTGACTTGGACCTCTGATCCGCCTACTAAACCTCCCCAGTGCTGGGATTACAGGTGTGCATCACCACACCCTGCATTTGGTTTCCATCCTAAACTGCTTGTTGATGTCACCCAGAGTGCCTGGGGTTGAACAGATGATGCCACGTGTAATCCACAAGGGAGAATTGGAGCCACCCTGAAGGCCTCTTCTGCTCCCAGATCTGCTTGAACACCTCCAGTGACAGAGGCTTCCAGCCTGAAGTGGCTCTGCTTTCGAGAACATTCTTTTCCTCATTGAGACTCCCAGTTGGAGGTTTTCCCCGCCTTGCTCTCTCGTCTCAACTCAGAAAATGTCGTATTGCGTAGGCTCAGAGGCAGCCAACAAAAGGGGGACTACTCAGCCATCCTTCCTGGGGATTGTAATAGTCAGTGCTCCTAGGTTCATGGAACCTGACCCAGGGCCTTGAGAATGCTAGGCAAGTGCTCTGTGCCACTGACCTCAGAGTCCTGAAAAATGACTATTAATTAAGTAGACTGACATTGGGTCAAGCATGAATATAGTAAAACATTCAAGTCACTCGGAGATTCTCTGGGCAAAGCTGACATTGGCCCAGATGGCACTGCAGATCAGGCTCTGTCAGACATTTGATATCACTGTTGTCTCTGCTGCCACCATCCACCAGACACTGTAGGCTCTGCCCTCACCCTGGGCTGCAAACGTCTCCACTGTCCTGGGCGGGTCACGGCCACCCAAGACGCCTTCCATGGAGACCCTTCTGTAGTCCTGGCTTTTCCGGACTGCCAGCCCATGGGTTTGACCGGCAGAGCCTATATCTTGGGCCCGGGGAAACTTCCCATCACAGAAAGAAGGCTTCAATTCTGAACAGCCAAAAGGAAAATTTAAGAATCAAACCAAACATTAATAGAAAAGTGGTCTGAAAGGTAGCAAGCTCTACACACCCGCCAACACCGATTCACATCTGTTCAGCAAGTGTTTCTGCAGCTCTGGAAGGGAAGATGTTGTGGTCCCTGCCCTCACAGGCAGTACATTCAGAGGCCAATAACCTTAGCCCAGACAGATGACTCTAAGGGAATAAGAGAGCCCAGATTACACAGTAATAATAAGACAGCAGGTCCTAGAGGGGTGAGCTGAGAGCAGGGGCTGCCAAGGAAACCCTATACTTCCTTGGAGTTGGGCAACATCTCAAGCTATTTGCCCCCAAGCTGTGTATCAGCACATGGATGTCTTTTTTTTTTTTTTTTTGTTTTTTTTTTTTTTTCCGAGAAAGGGTTTCTCTGTGTAGCTTTGACGCCTGTTGTCCTGGATCTCACTCTGCCGACTAGGCTGGCCTCGAACTAACAGAGATCCACCTGGCTCTGCCTCCTGAGTGCTGGGATTAAAGGCATGCGCCACCACCGTCCAGCATGAATGTCTTAAAACAGATCCAAGTAAGAGGAATCAGTTCACATGCATCTGTACTCTGTTGAAAACATAGTTTTCTTCTGGTAATAGTAAATCAATTTTTTAAAAAGATTTATTTGTATTACTTCTTAATTGTGTGTGTGTGTGTGTGTGTGTGTGAGAGAGAGAGAGAGAGAGAGCGCGCGCACACACACACACACACACACACACACACACACACACGGGCGGGTACCCATGGAGGCCAAAAGCATCAGATCCCCCTAGATCTGGAGTTACAGGTGGTTGTGAGCCGCTAGATTCAGGTGCTGGGAACGGAACCCAGGTCCTCTGCAAGAGCAGTTCATGTTCTTAGTGCTAAGCTGTCTCTCCAGTCGGTCCCCAGCATCCCAATTCTTTACCTGGGCAACTATTACTCTCATCACTTCCAGCCTGAGTGCTTCAGATGGGGTTAACTCTCTGGCATGAGAGTCACACATGAGCCATGCCTCCCAGGAGAGCTTTAGAGCATCTTACCTGTCGTGCTGAGTGGCAGAATGCCCTGTGTACAGCGCCGAGATGCAGAGCGCCTTACCCACATACAAAGCTGTGTAGCTTGTCATTCATCGTCCAAAACTACAGATCATCCAAATCTGCCTGGTGCATAGCCTTCTGGATGGTGCAGAGTGCATTATGTTCAATCAGGGCTCCAGGATGCCTTATGGACCATGCAGAGCTGCATAGTGGCTGGTCTGGACCAAGCCATGTGGTCTGACTGTGAGATACTTAGAGAGCCAGGAAAGCATGCTCTTCATTCACCCGGGCTTGAAGGTGTGAGAGTGTCATCCTGGAGTTGCTGACAGGTGTGATGCCACCACAGCATCTGGGGGAGGGGAGACCGTTCAGCAAGTCAAAGCGCCAGCCACGCCAAACCAGCGACCACCTGAGCTTGACCCAGTGGAGGGTTACTGCAAAGCTAAGGCTGATTTGATCTGGCCAAACTCTGCCTAAAACAAACAAACAAACAAACAAACAAACAAACAAACAAACCCAACAACAACAAATAACCACTCAGGGCTGGGGAGATGGCTCAGTTGGTAAAGGGCTCGCCAGCACGAGGCCCTGATTTCAGATCCCTAGCATCCCTGTGAAAGCTGGGTAAGGCAGGACCCATTTGTGCCTCCAGCACCGAGTTGGGGACAGGTAGACCCTGGAGCTCACCGGTCAGTCAGTCTAGCTGAATCAATGAGCTCCAGGTTCAGTGAAAAAACTGCTGTCTCAAAAACTAAGGTGGAGGGCTGGTGTGCTGGCTGAGTGGACCCGCTGTCAAGCTTGATGGCTGGGGTTGGATCCCCAGAACCCTTGTGAAGGTGACGGAGAGGACCAGCTCCACAGAGCTGTCCCCCGACCTCCACATGCACTCCACAGCACACTCTCCTACACACACTAGTGGAAAATAAAATAATTAAATAAAATGAGGTGGAAAGTGAGGAAGATAATTGATGTCAACCACTGGCCTCCATGTGCACATATGTAAATGTGGATGCATGAACTCATATGCACCACACCCACAAAACAAATAAACGAATGAAAAATTACACCTACTTATTTGTTATGTGTGTAAACATGTGTGTACAGATGTCAGGAGACAGCAAGGGGGATTCAGGATCAAACTCAGGTTGTCAGGTTCGGTGGCAGGTGCCTTTACACTGCCTGTGTGTGTGTGTGTGTGTGTGTGTGTGTGTGTGTGTGGTGTGTAAGTGTGTAATAGGATTTTCAGCCATGCTATCCCTATAGAGTTGAGAAAACTAACCTAGGTCTATTTTAATGTCTATTAGAAAATCCTTCCTGGCATCTGGAATCGGATCACACCTATAATCTTAGCTCTTAAGTGGCTGAGGCAGGATGATTGGGGACAACCTAAGCTATATAGTGAGATCCTGAGATTCTGTCTGAGAGGGGAGAGAGGAGAAGACAAAGAAAGAGGAGGAGGAGGAGGAAGAGGAGAGGAGGAAAAAAGAGCCAAGGGCTAGGCTGAAAAGAGATCTCTCAGTGGTAAAGGTGTCTCCTGCCAAGACTGATGACTTGAGTTGGCTAAGTTCGATCTCCAAGACCCACATTGTGGAAAGAGGGAACCAATTCCCACAAGTTGTCCTCTGACCTCTATACACACCACACACGCACCCCCTACACTCAAAATGAATAAATGTAATGAATAAATTTTAAAGGGGATGGGGCTGAGAGTGTAACTCATTGGTGGAGGAATTGCTTAGCATGTGTAGGTCCCTGGATTCAGTTCCCGGAAGCTTGAATACACACACACACACACACACACACACACACCCCACACCACACCACACCCACTCCTGGCATCATGGTAATACTCAAACTGAGGGCCCTGGCTATTCTTGGCCCACATCTCTCCTAGGTCAGGCTGCATGCAGTAGATACAGGCAGCAGACAGTAATAATCCCAGCAGCTCCACAGGCTAGGCTAGAAAGCTCACTTGAGTCCAGGAGGTAGAAGCCAGAGGTTCAGCGCATCAATCTGCAAAGAGACCGGCAAACAAACAAAAGTAAACAAAGAAAAAGGTAAAAAGACAGTCTCCTTGGGGCTGGAGAGAGGACTCATTGATCAAGAGCAATGGCTCTTCTTCCTGAGGACCAGGGGTTCAGTTCCAAGCACTCACATGGAGGCTCACAGCTGTCTGTAACTCCAGTCCCAGGGGACCTGTTGTCCTTTTCTGGCCTCCACAGGCACCAAGCATACACGTGGTGCATTGGCATGCATAATTGGCATACATACAGACAAAACACTCATACACATAAAATTAATACATTGATTAACTGAAAAGAAACTCAGTTGTTTCTAGAGAAACCAGCCCCTCTCACCAATGAGCCAGAACCCCAAGAGGCCGAGGCAACGGTCTGACCTTTGTCACAGTCCCTAGAACAGTGAGCTAACCATGGCACCAGGCTTCAAATCCAGCCTCTCACACCAAGGGACGACTCTGCTCAGACCCTGAGAGAATCCTTTCCCAAGCAAGATTCCTGAGACCCTTGCTGGGCATAGTGGTGCTCTCCTTTGGTCCCGGCACTTGGGAGGCAGAGGCAGGCTGATCTCTGTGAGTCTGGGGTCAACCTGGTCTACAGAGTGAGTTCCAGGACAGCCAGAGCTACATAGTAAGACTCTGTCTCAAAAACAAACCAACCGAACAAAAAGATTCCTGAGGTCCACTCTCCTATAGGCAGACAGACAGGAGGACAGGCCCCAGTGATGCGAAAACCTGCTTGTAGTCTTGACAATGGCAAAGAAATTGGGGTTCCCTGAGTTGGAAGAGAACTAGGCACACAGAAGATGTACCTGTTACAGGCCAACCCCTGGCTTAAGCCCCCAAGGCAAAAATGAAAGTCCAGCATCTCTGCTGCATTCTGTCTTGGTTAAAGCCATGTGAGAAGTAATCCTGAAGCCTCCTTTGAGTCATCCTGAATTCCAGAAAGATAAGCACACAACTCCGAGGACACTCAGAGCCCCCACCCCACCCTTAGATGAGGACAATGAGCCATGAAGCATAAGGCTGCTCTCTCTGCAGCTGGTGAATTAACCACCACACTTAGTGGACCACCTTGCAAGGCACACTTGAGCTGAGATGGTGATGGGCAATGATGGGCAGGGCCACACTTGACCAGGACTGCTTAGTTATAAATACCTCTTGCTGTCTATTTAAGCCCAAAAGGATGGACTTGGAGTCCCTGGACCCCCTAATCTACTCTTCCCACTGTAACCACATCGAACAAACCCCTTTTCTCTGCCTTCCATCGCTACTTACCTCTTCAAGTGGCATACAGGGAACGAGAGACCGAGCCCAGCTTGTCGGGACTGCCAGAGCCCTAGGCTTTGATCCTAAAAACTGGTGACTAAAGCCAGCTCAGAAAGGGACCAGATGAAGACCTTCCCCTCCTGGCTCTAGGAACCGCCTACCAACCCCACCCCTAGCCCTTAGCTGTTATGTATCAGTCCCTCAGGGCAACAGCCTTTGAATAGGCAGGAAACCTGGACATGAAAGCCCTCTTTTCCTGACAGCCTTATATGACAACATTGGGGTGCCTGACCCTACATGTTCTTATCCACAGTCAGAAAACTGTGCTTCCCGGGAAGTCTAACCTCAATGTTCTGACCTGGGTTGGGCCTCCGTGTCGCCTGAATGGGCTCAGTGGCCTCCGGGGATGAGGGCCTCCCAGTATGTGTTTTCTGCAGGTTCCTGGCACCCAGTTGGCCTGATCTCTAGAGTTTATTAGTGCACACTCATCCAAAAGAACATCATCTTGGAGTCCTGTTTGGGGACTGGCACACACAGATTTTCCCTTAGGCACACCATGACTACCCCTTACCATCACAGAGCACAGATACCTTTGACCCTGCCGTCATGGCAACAGAAAAAATACAGGTAACTGCTATTTCTGGTCCCCAGTAGGAGAGGGGGATTCTTCCCACCACACCCTTCTGCTCCTTGGCTGCTCCTGGTCTTGGGGAGGTGCTAGAGCATATAAGGAGTAGAAAGTTCACTGAAGACAGACGCAGCTTTGAAGACATTGCTCACGCTGGGATGGGACGTTTTTGTGGCTGTTTTTGAATGGCCCATGCTTCTATAACCCCTCAGCCACTGATTCACCAAGTTGGGCTTGGGTGGAATGGCTTGTTGGGTTTGTTTGTGGTGCCCTATCTAGGGCGAAAAGAGAGCGGTTCACATCTTCAGGAGAAAAGACACATGTCACCTTGGCAGGTATTTGCCAGAAATGAAAGTTTGAAAAGGGTCTGTGGAGGGCTGGTCATGGTGGTGCACACCCTTAATCTCAGCCCTTAGGAGGCAGAGGCAAGCGGATCTCTGTGAGTTCCAGGCCAGCCTGGTCTACATGGTGAGTTCCAGGACAGCCAGAGCTACATAGTGAGACTCTGTTCCAATAAATAAATAAATAAATAAATAAATAAATAAATAAATAAATAAGGGTCTGTGGATGTGGTTGCCTGGTGTGCACACGGTCCTGGGACTGATCCCCAGCACTGAATAAACTGGGTATAGTGGCAATAAGAAGATGGAGGCAGGAGAATCAGGAGTTCAAGGTCATCGTCAGCTATACAGCAAATTCAGGACCAACAAACCTTGTCTTTAAAGGAAGGAGGAAAGGAGAAATAGTTGAGAAGTTGCCTCTCTGATAATATAAACAGGTCTGATGATATCACCTGAAGTGCCAGCCTGTCATAAAAGCAATGAGCCCCCCATGGAAAACCAGTCAAAAATGTTCAGCAGTCATCTTCCAACATTAAACACGGGGAGCCCCTCTTCCCCAACAGTTCATTCCTAACTACATGTGTCTGGCAAAGAGGTGCACAGCTGTAACCCAAAGAACACATGCAACGTGTTATAGCCTAAGGTAGGAGCATCTCAGACTCCTGTCAGGAGTGGAGTAAATAAATAAACAATGATACAGCCATAAAACACAATATAGCAAGAGACTGGGCAAAGCATTTTATCCTCCACAGCACGAGTGAGTAGAAGCCAGACATAAAAATAGCCCACACTATAAGATTCCATTGACAAAGTTCAAAAATAGATGAAACCCATCTGTGGTGGGAGAGGCCGAAACAGCGGTTGCCCTTGGGATGTGACAGGGACAGAGTGCAGAGGAGATGGCAGTTCTGGAGCATTTGTGCACTTCTGTATGTATTTGTACTTCAATAAAAAGTGTATTCAAGAGGCCTGGAGAGATGGCTCAAAGGTTAAGAGCATTTGTGCTTGCAGAGAACCTGAGTTCAGTTCCCAACACCTACAGAGAGCTCACAACTATCCATTACTCCAGTTCCAGGGACTCCAACACCCTCTTCTGACCTCTGAGGGCACCAGGCACATACATGGTGCATGGGAACAAAATATTCATACACATAAAAAATTAATTCTTTTTGTTTGTTTTTATGAGACAGGGTTTCACTATGTAGCTCTGACTGTCCTGGAACTCACTATGTAGACCAGGCTGGCCTCAAACTCACAAAGATCTGCCTGTCTCTGCCTCCCAGTGTTGAGACTAAAGGCGTATGCCACTATGGCCAGTTGAGTAAATAATGTTTTTTATTTTGTTTGTTTATTTATTTTGGTTTTCGAGACAGAGTTTCTTTGTGTAGCTTTGGTTGTCCTAGAACTAGTTCTGTAGACCAGGCTGGCCTTGAACTCAGAGAGATTCGACTGCTTCTGCCTCCCAAGTGCTGAGATTAAAGGCATGTGCCACCACTGCCTGGCTTTTTTAAGTTTATTTAAGCTGGGGTGAGAGTACACACACGTAGTGCCCACATGAGACCCTGTCTTAAAACATATACACATTATATTTATTTAAATGTTAGGAGCACTGGCTGCTCTTCCAGATGACCTGGGTTTGATTTCCAGCACCTACATGGCAGCTCACAACCACCTGTAACTCTAACCCCAGAGGATTCAATGTTTTCTTCTGCCCTCATCTGACACACAGGCATACAGGTAGTACACAGACATGCATGCAGGCAAAATACCCATATACACAAAATAAACCACACACACACACACACACACACACACACACACACACACACACACCACACACACACAGTCCGTGTGGCCCAAGTCACTCCATGCAGGAATGCCAGGGACAGCCCAGAAACAGTGGGGTGCATCTCATCCTGTTTCAGCCTCTGCTGATCCCTGGTTCTCCAAAGCATTCAAATCTGAGGTCAGCAAGCAGAGTTCTGGGGACACAGGAAAAGAGAGAGGTGACCTACTGGGGTGATGACATCCCTAGGAGATACTGAAGGTATCAGAGGCTCCCCAGGTAGCCAGAAGAGGGCTTGCCCTGGCCTTGTCTGAGCAAACTATGTGGGTCACTGTGGAGGCTCAGCAGAGGTTGGCTCCCCACAGGACTTTCAAGATAGACCTATTCCTTAGCTCTCTGGAAGAGCATTTCGGAGACCGAAGGAGCATGTGTTCAAAGTTATACCAGAGTATTAGTGAGTTCCAGGGCAGCTTGGGCTACATAGTAAGACTGTCTAAAGAAAAAAGAAGGAGAAAAAGGAGGGAGAGGAGGGAGAGAGACGGTGGGGGTGGGGGTGGGGGTGGTGGAGAATAAAGAGAGAGCGCACCTGTGGAGAGTGAAGGCAGGGTGGGTGGAGGGGTTGTCTTGGCCCCAAGCCCAGCTGCTCTCTTGGCTGTTTGAACTCTCAGCGCTTGTCTACTTCCTGCTAGCTCAGCTCAGCTTGCAGGCACTCAGGGCAGGCAGTCTGGGCACCTGACAGGTTTCCAGCGATGGGGAGGAGGTGCTGGACGATGGCCCATCTGCACCTGCTTTCAGGGTGAATAGCTCCCATCCCCATGACTGGATGCAGCAGGAAGAGGTACCCTTGGAACCTTCCAATGGCAAGAGGCACTAAGAGTGTCAAATGTGCCATGGGCTCTTCGGGACGCCTGTGGGAAGTCTGAATAGGATGAAGTTTCTGCTTTCAAGCCATATAGGCATGTACCCAACGGGTTGAAGAGAGCTCAACTTGGGTCCTGATTGGGCACACAGCAGTCTTTGTAGGTGGATGGCTTATTGAGAGGAGAGGCGCATTTGCCTAGAAGTCTAGACCATGAGACCAGAGAGAAGGATGGCTTCCTACTGGTCTCCCTTCACCCCATTGTACAGACAGGCAAACTAAGTCACAGAGGGAACTGTTGTCTCGTCCTTGCCTTGTAGCTCATCTGCTGACCTTGGCTTTGCTTGATGCCAGCATCCTGTACCCTAACGGCTCTCCTGCCTGACCTTGGTGTTTCTTTACTGATATCTCTCTCATGCACACCCTTCTGCCCTGTTCTAGATTCAGGTAGGCCTGGTTCACAGGAAGGGTCAGCTGGGGAGTCTCACTGGGTCATGGGTCCCTAAGGTTGGCTTGCAGGGACTCAGCTCAACTCATGTGGGGGGAAGCAGCAGAGACCATATGCAAATGACTAGCATGGCTATGTCCTTTATTCACGTGCACTGAAATTTGAATTTCATGTAACTAAAAAAATACTTATTTTTATGTGTATGAGTGTTCTGCCTACATATATGTCTGTGTACCACACACATGTCTGGTGCCTGAGGAGGCCAAAATGTGGCATTGAATCACATGGAACTGTAGTTACAGATGGTTGTGAACTGCCATGTGTGTGCTGGGAACCAAACCTGGGTCTTCTACAAGAGCAGTCAGCACTCTTTTTAAGATTTTGTTTTGAGACAGATTCTTACTATGTAGCCCTAGCTGACCTGACACTTGCTTGGTAGACTGGGTTAGCCTCAGACTCACCACAAATATCTGTCTGCTTCTGCCTCCCCAGTGCTGGAATTACAGGTGAGTGCCACCACACCCAGCAACAGGAAGCATTCTTATTTTTATTTTTATTTTTGTTGTTTTGTTTGTTTGGTTTTTGAGACAGGGTTTCTCTGTGTAGCCCTGACAGTCCTGGAAGTAGCTGTGTAGACCAGGCTGGCCTCAAACTCACAGAGATCTGACTGCCTCTGCCTCCCAAGGAAGGCAGGATTAAAGATGTATGCTGCCACTGCCCGGCCTTATTTTTATTTATTTATTTATTTATTTATTTTGTATATGGCTGTTTTGCCTACATGCACAGTCTGTGTACCTCATGTGTGCCTGTTACCACTGGACAGCAGAATAGACCATCAGATCCGCTGGGACTGGAGTTACAGGTGGTTGAGAGCCACCATGTGGGTGCTGGGAACCAAACCAGGGTCCTCTGGAAGAGCAGCCAGTGCTCTTAACCGCTGAGCCCTCTCTCCAGCTCTAGCAGTAAGAACTCTCAAACGCTGAGCGATCTTTCCAGCCCCTCAGGTAACTTTTACAAGCTAGGTATTATTCTCAAGTTTGTTTTCAGCTATTTAAAAAATGTAAACTCTGGAGCTGGTAGCCCCGACGGTAGAGTTCTTGCCCAGCACACTCACAGTGCTGGGTTGACTCCCAGCACCGTACAAACCCAGCATACACACCTGCAACCCCAGCACTTGGGAGGCAGAGGTAGTGTTCCAGCTTATTTCTCTACTGTTGTGATAAAAACACTGACCAAAAGCAGCTCAAGGAGGAAAGGGTCTATTTCATCTTAAGGGTATATTTCAGTCCATCAAAAAGGGAAGCCAAGGCACGAACCCAAGGCAGAAACTAAGGCAGACCCCGTGGAGAAACACCACTTACTGGCTTGCTCTCCATGGCTTATTCAACCTGCTTTCGTCTACACTCCAGGACCACCTGCTCGGGCCGCACACCCCACAGTAGGCTGGGCCCTGTCCAGCGCCATGCCCACAGGCCAAACTGATGGAGGCAATTCTTCAGTTGAGGTTCCTTCTTCCCAAGGGGACTCTGGTTTGTGTCAAGTTGACAAAAACTGACCAGCATGGGTAGGAAGACCAAGGTCATCTGGGCTATATAATGAGTTCCAAATCAGCTTGTGATGTGTGAGATCTGGTCTTAAAAACAAAACAAAAAAAGTAAAAACTGTTCTTAGCTTATAGACTATAAAAATATGTACACACATACATACCCCGGCAGTGGGTCCAATGCGGCCTTTGGGACATAGTGTATCAGCTCTCTATTCTACAATGTTCTGCCCGGAGGCTCAGAGTGCCAGTCACCACAGCCATAAGTCATGGGTGGTAATACCGTGGCCAGCAGCTGCGGTTGGCCTCGGACTGATGATTTCCTCGGATCTGGGATTTTAGGTGTTAAAGCCAGGGCAGTCCCGGGCAAAGCAGAACAGCTGGTCACCCTATTTGGCAACTGTTAACCCAGAGGGACCAGGCTTGGGGAGACAAGAGAGCCAAGGCTCTAGTATGGCCCTCGGGGTCTGCCCCCGCACTGCCGGGTCCGCGGTCCTTGAGGTGTATGGCGGGGCCTTGCCCCATCACAGCTCCTGGCCTTCTGCAGGAGCTGCCCCGCTCTTCCCAGCAAGGAAACCTCTGTGGTCAGGGCTCTCTCAATAGGCAGGAAGTTGAATCATCAGCTCCGGCAAGGTTTCTGTGGCGTGTGGGTCGGCCCCAGAGTCCAGGCTTTGGGCCCAGTGGCTGGCTCCAAACTTTGTTTTCTGCTTTCTCCGGAGAGGAGAGCTCCAGAGCGAGAGAGTCTAACGAAAGGAGAGCCACTGTGTCAGGCACGTGAGAAGAGCGGGTTGAAGCGGGCTCCATCCCCAGCTATGTGGCCTTTAGTGACTCCCTCGTCCTCTCTGCTCCTTAGCTTTCGTTTCTAGCACAGGATTCTGATTCTTGTCATTTTGTCGAGACCAAAGTGAGAGGGCACCGGGTTCCAGGAGACCCCTAGGTTTAGCAGCGACAAAGGATGCTTCAGTATACATCCTTGTCACCAGCTTGCTTGGGGACAGAAGCTGTCCAGGCACCACAGTGCAGAATGAGGAGGCTCAGGAAAGGTTTTTGTTGGGGGTGGGGGGGGTGGGGGAGGTTGGGGGGGTGGAGCATGGAGGGAGCGGCCGGGGCGGGCTAGTTTAAGGGACTTCTTCCCAGTAACAACAATAATCATAGCACCTATTGTTTTTATTGTCTTATTAGCTTATTTATTTATTTTATGCACACATATGGAGATCAGAGGACAACTTGCAGGAGTCAGTTTTCTCCTTCACCACGTGGATCCCAGGAATCAAACTCAGGTCTTCAGGCTTGGCTGCAAGCACCTTTTCTGACTGAGCCATCTCACCAGCCCCAACCTGTTGTTCATTAAGCTTTCTCTGTGGGCTGAGGATAGAGGGTGTGCATAGCATGGGTAAGGCCCTGAACTCCATGCCCTGCACTGTGTGTGTAGGGGGTGGGGCACCTGCAATATTCCCAGCCCTGGGTTATCTCCTTTGATCCTCACAATGACTTTTAAGATAAGAGTGATCATTGTTTACATTGTGCAAGTAATGCAAAGGAGGCCGGGAGAGTTAGAGACCCACACAGGGTCATTGACGCAGCTACCCAGGTGGGGCAGCATTAACTCAGTGTTAGAATGACATTTTAGGGCAGGATTAAGTAATGCTGTAAGCTTTTGAGGGAATTCAAGCATAGGAACCTGGAGGAGTGTTCTCTTCCTGATACTGCTCTAGAATATTGGTGAAATTATTAAGGCCACTCCACGTAGTTAAAAGGAAGATTTATTTAGTGGGTAACTTACAAATGAAGGGATAGGTAGGTCATGGGGTCTGGGGAAGGTGTATCGCAGTCCAGCGGTGTTCTCTGGAGCTCTGCTCGGTCCACCTCCACCGTCTCGGGTCCAGGAACAGAGAGAGTGCTCGCCCATCCAGATCTCGGGTCTCCGGGGGCCTTCTTTGACCCCGCCTTGTAGGCGTGACAGTTGCTGAAGTCTCAATGGGAGTTGGAACTTCCAGATCAAAGCTGGAATGGCTACTCACTACACTAGAACATTGGAGAACATTAAGAAGTTGAGAAAGGGAGCTCACAGGTGTGCTAGAGAGTTGGCTCAGTGTGTAAGAGCACTTGCTGCTCCAGTAGAGGACCCAGGTTCGGTTCCCAACACCTACAACCATCTCTAACTCCAGTTCCAGGGAATCTGATGCCCTCTTCTGGCCTTAGGGGATCCTACATGAAGGTGATGCCCACAGACACATACACATATGTTGATTATAAATCAATCAATCAATTCAAAAAGTGGTTTAGGGATTTGAGGCTGTAGTTTAGTGGGTAGAGAGAGCATTTACTACATAAGTGCAAGGACCCGAGTTCAGGTCCCCAGAACCCGAATAAAGCCGGGGGTGGTAAGCCCAAATGTGTAACTGCAACATTCCTACAGTGAGATGGGAAGCTGGCACATGTAACAATCCTCTGAGCCTAACAACTGCCATCTTGGGGAGTTCACCTGTGCCACCTTGCAAAAGATCACTCCAGCGGGGCTTGTTGACTGTTGACATTTGCTCATGGAGGGGTGGGGAGGGTCAGGAGATGCTCACTTGAGTATCCAGCTGCTCCCAGCCACCTGTTGTATGCAAATCTGCCCTAACCACAAGTGGCCAGGGAGAGGGCTAGAGTATATAGTTCTTGAAATCACAGGGGAGGGGGACTCATCCCTTGCTGGACAAAAGCTTTTCAGGTGATGCCTGTTGCAGGAGGAGTACCCGCACCCCTGTAAGTAACCTCTCACCTCTGCTCTCAATAAGGAAGCCCCCAAACTCATTGGTTCCACAGAGTGAACTCTGGCTGCCTGTCATTGGAACCTTAAGGGGAGGGGTAGACCTTGTTGACATCTTCCCAAGGGAAGGAACTGTAACAACAGAGTCAGACACACAGAGACAGGAGAATCCCTGGAAGTGGGTAGACCAGATAGCCCAGGAGGACTGTCACCCACAATTGTCCTCTGACAAGCACACACACACACACACACACACACACACACACACACCACAGCATGGCACATGCATACCTGCACTCAACACACATCAACATGCACACACATTACACACACACAAGGGATAAAAATAAGTGAATAAAAAACG
>CABHPQ010168379.1:5390-23353 GCA_902168405.1 Peromyscus aztecus | reverse complement strand
AGAAGAAGAAGAAGAAGAAGAAGAAGAAGAAGAGAGAAGAGAAGAGAGAAGGAGGGAGGGAGGGGGAGAGGAAGAGGGAGGGGGAAAGGAAAGGCAGGGAGAGGGACAATGGAGAGGGGATCTGGAATTTGGCTGAGTTAAAGTGGCATGCTTGTCTAGCATTCATGAAGGTTCAAACCCCAGCACCCTAGAAATCAGATGAGGCGGTGCACAGCCATAATCTCAGCACTTGGTGGGTAGAAGCTGGAAGATCAGGAGGAGTTCAAGGTCATCCTTGGTATACATATTGAATTTGAGACCAGTTTGACCTCCACGAGACCCTGCCTTAAGAAGAAAGAAAGAAAAGAAAAGAAACCCCACTAGCAACAGGTTGGCATGCTCATTTCCCAATGGCTGTGTTTTCTTGTTGCTATTTTCTTTTGTAAAAATGGGAAGATCGGGGTTTGGAGATAACAGAAGCAGAAGAGAGAAATCTAAGCAACACCTGCACTTCCGTATCCCCCCTGCACACCTTCCTTTAACTGACCACATTATACCATCATAAAACGGCTTATATACAAATAGCTTTTACACACAGAGAGAGAGGCGGGGGAGGGAGAGAGAGACACAGAGGATAGAGGATCTACCTCCCTCTGTATTGGCAATGCCAGGGGGCTCATGGGCTGTGAGCACTGCTTCCAAGCGTAATTCCACTCTTGGAAAAAAAAAAAAACTAAAATCGATATCTGTGCAGCACCTCTCTCTCCCCGTTAAGATCTTGGGTGTTTTAGGAGGACGCGGGCTTCTGAAATGCAGCCTTAACAAACAGAACATTGCTCAACTGTTCTAGAGGCAGGTGTCATAAACAAGCAGCCACATGGCAAACATATTGATTTCCCAGCCCTTATCTCACAGCAACCAGTGCTCAGTTACCAGGCTACTTTAATATGTAATTTACTGCAGGGAGAGGAGAGCAGAGCTGAGGATGCCTGAAATATTTACTGTAGAATTCGCCAGGGCCACAGAGGCTTGCAAGCAAACATGGAGAATCCTGCCTCAGAAACCACAAATGAGCCTTAGCCGTCCCTGAGTGTTGAAGAAGGGGTCCCCACCCCTTTCCTCTGGTCGAGACCCCATTTCTCCGGTATGATGGATCATCAACCAGCCATGCTGTGAAAATAGGGCTCTTCCCCTCCTTCGGTGCAGTACAGGTGCTTAATTAAGTTCTGAAGAGGAAATGCCCTGTGCCCTCTCCGCTTGCTCGGCTGCCCACACAGCTCAAGATGAGCAGGAGAGGCATGGAGAGCTTTGCAGACTCCGGTGCTGGCTTCTGTGAAGACTCAAGAGACTGTCAGGAGTTAGCTGCTTCTTTTTCTTCCTCTTTTAATTTAAGTCAGACTTTTTATATATCCCAAGCTGTGAAACACCAAGAAAGATCCAACACTAATTAAAAGCAATCAATGTATAGTTACATTAAGTGGGAAAGCAGCTATGTGTCTGGCGTTAAAGGTTGTAAGATTAAAATAAACCCAGAAATGCCAAATGATGTTTTTTCAGATTCCCCACAAGTGCGCCCACACGCCTGGTACTATATATATGGTGAGCCCCATACCTACACATGCCGGCCATTAAGCCTCTAGAAGCCCAGAATAAGGCTACCCCCCTGCTCCCTGCCTATGTCAGGGGCTGAGGAGGGGACTCTTCAGTTTCCATTTTGCCTGTTCTAACCTTTTGGGGCATAGGGAGTTTTGTTGTTGTTTGCTTTGCATTTCTTTGGGAGTTCTTACATTTTCATTTAAGTGGAAATCAAATGGAGAAGAAAGGGAACTGAGCAGGGAAGGGGAAAGTTGATTCTGATCTGACACTCAAAATCTCAGGCCAAATTTGCAACAGGTTGCAGAATAGGTGAGGCCTGTCACAGGAGGGGAAGGCAAGCCCTCCCAAAGCCTGCTCACAAAGGGGCCAAGTCTAAAACTCTCTGAAGCCTCTCTGGTAAACGCTTTGCAAACTAGGTTGAATTTCCTTTCTAAGCTGTGGATATTTTTTTAATTATCGAGGAGGGAAAAAAAAAAAAGGCTGGTCTGGTGGTGCAGCATGCCTTTAATCCCAGCACTAGGAAGAAGCAGGGGGATCTCTATGAGTTCCAGGCCAGCCTGGGCTGCACAGTGAGTCTTTGTCTCAAAAACCAAAACAAAGCAAAGAAAAACAAAAAACGTTTCATTAAAACCAAACAAAACAGCACCAAACAAGGAGTCAGCACAGAAATCCATTTAGAATTCCGCTGGAGGTCAAGTACATATTTAGCGTGCACTTTACTATGGAGTGAACTTGAATGTTGGCTATACATGCCCATAAATGATCATTAAAATGCTGCACCCAACATATCTGAAAAAACTGGCAAAAAGAAAAGTAAGGGTTGGGGGGTGCAGCGGTGGTAATATACTTACTTGTCTAGCATGCGCAAGGCCAGAGGTTCAATACCCAGCACCCCACAACACTAACAACTAAAAAACGCTTCCTATGTTCTTGGAGGGGGGTGGCGGGTATAGCTAGCTCTGTGGTAGCACACTTGCTTATCATGCACAAGGCCCTAGGATCAATATAATACCATAAACAAGTGTTTTAAATTTGCTAGACCTGGCAAGGCATTCTTGTAATCCCAGCATTTAGGAGGTGGAGGCAATGAGGATCACAGCTAAGTCAAGGTCAGCCTACAGGGCAAGACCCTGACTTAAAAACAAAAATCACCAGAGGGAAATAATGTGTTCATAACAATGATGATTAGGGGACAATATAAAAAACAAAAATCGCAGGGCGGCGGTGGTGGCGCACGCCTTTAATCCCAGCACTTAGGAGGCAGAGCCAGGCGGATCTCTGTGAGTTCGAGGCCAGCCTGGTCTACAGAGTGAGATCCACGACAGGCACCAAAACTACACAGAGAAACGCTGTCTCAAAAAACAAAAACAAAAAATCACCAGGGGGAAAAAAATGTTTTCATAACAATGATGATTAGGGGACAGTACTAATAGGGAGTGTGGAGTGTGCGTGCATGCGTGCGTGCGTGCGCGTGCGTGCGTGCGCGTGCGTGTGTGTTCCTGTGAATTAGCAAGAGGTATTTTGTTTTTTTGCTTTTTTGTTGTTGTTGTTTTGTTTTTTAATAGCATGATGCCCTAAGTATTTTCTAAGAAATTTTTCCCTCAAGCACCAGGTGTAGCAATTAGCATCAAACACATTTTTATGATAGTAAAAATACACACAACATAAAATCAGGAGTTTTTCTGAACTGCTTTAAAGGGCACAGTTCGATGCCATTTGGTGCATACATAAAACTCTGAAACCTTGAGCAGAAGCTTTCAGCTGAAGTTCTGTCCCCACTAAACACGCACTCCTCTCGTCTCTTGATTCTACTTTGGGTCTCTATGAGTTGACGTCATACATCGTTGGTATCTGAGATACAGGGAGCCATACAAGATGTGTCCTTTTGTGTCTGGCTTATTCCACTTAGTATCACGCCTTCAAGGACCATCTGTGTTAGAGGATGTGCGAGAATGTCCTTCCTTTTTAAAGCTGAATAGTATTCCACACCGTCTGTCTGTGCGGCCATGTGGCAGTGAGCGTGCGTGGGCTGCTTCCACCTTCTGGCTATTGTGAATAGCACTGAGGTGAACAGGGGCGTGCAAGAGCTATTCAAATTCCTGCCTTAGTTCTTCTGGGTAGATACCCAGAAGTAGAATTGCTCACAAAACATATTTTGGTTCCTTTTAAAGAATTCCCCCCACCCCTTTGGTATCCAACACTCTCATCAGAACCAAAAAAGGACAGAACTAGGCTAGGAAACTCGATGACGTTACTAACTCTGAAAGCCACGCAGGAGGTAGGTGGTCACAGAAGCGCCATGACTGCCATATGATGGGGACATCCACTGAAGCCTCACCCTACCTGACTTGACAGAAGAAAACTTCAGAGTTCACACCAGCAGGGCAATTTAATAAAAGATTTGTATAGCACGGGAATATAAGCAAGCCAGTGAATGGACACTTTCCACAGGCCCTCACTGCCTAGTGACTTTCTGAGAAAGCGCTAAAAATACTGCCGCGTCTTCTAACACAGCCTTCCTCAAACTCCGCAGCTTGTGCAGAGGGGCACGGTGATGTTCACAGGACAAATGAGCACACGGGAGACCCCCAAGATAAGGTCTTCCACCACCTTTAACTTCAGTTGCCAATGTAAAACATGTGCCCGTTTTCTTAGAGGGGAAAGCACTTGCCAAACAAGTGTGAAGGCTTGCACAAGGTGGTGGTGTGCATCCCGAGTCTCAGAACTCCTGTGGAGAGATGGGACCTGGAGACCTGAGAATCTCTGGATGCTCTCAGGCCAGCCAGCTAGCCTGCCATACACAGCAGCAAAGGACAAAAATGGAGAGACATCTCAGTTAAGGTTAAAGGCAAGTTCCAACACCCAAGCTTGTCCTCTGACACACACACACACACACACACACAAAAAAAAAAAATAATTTTTTTTTTATTTAAAGAGCGTGCCTATCTCTTTAAGATACGTTATGAGGTTTATACCTCTCACCACAAGACAGAGATAATAAGTCAGCTAAACTCCCCGAATTTTAATGAAAGCTGAGCCCACATCTCTCCACTGTTCAAAGCCTGACAACATATTTCAGATGCTCAACTGGAGGGGGACAAAAAAAAAAAAAAACAGGCATGGGAAGAGGCAATTTTAGATTTCTGCATGGGAATTTTGGAAATATAGCATTAAAATGCCCGTGGATTGCTCAGGCCACAAGGAATTTGCTTTTTCATAGAACGAAATTATCTTTTATGGTTATTTTCTCTCTCTCTCTCTTTCTCTCTCTCTCTCTCTTTTTTTTAATACAGTGTCTTAAGTAGATCTTTTGGAATTTACAAGATAAATACTGGTAATTTGATTCTTATCTTCTCCAAATCCAATTCTAAGCCAATTTTGTGTAAAGGACACTAATTATAGCCTCCAGGGAGAGAAAAGGTAACCTATCAGAGAGAGTACACTTGAAACACTTAAAAGGCTAGGGGACCCTGAAAAGTTAAATAGATTTCAAATCTATTGGAGTAAGAATAATAATTAGTTAAATGGAAATTATTCTCAGGGTTTGGTCTGCTTCCCATGGGCACTTCAGTAGCTTGTCAGCTTAGTGCCCAAGCATGCTGTGGCATAGAGACCAAGGGTTTAGGCTGTGTCCACCCCCCTCCCCAGACTAGGCCCAGCAATGGCTTTTAAAAGACCCAAATGGCTGGGTGGTGGTGGCCCAGTACTTGGGAAGCAGATGGAAGAAGGATCTCTGAGTTCAAGGCCGGCCTGGTCTCAGAGTGAGTTCCAGGACAGCTAGGTCCACACGGAGAAATCCTGTCTTGAAAAACCAAACTGAGAGAGAGAGAGAGGGAGAGAGGGAGAGAGGGAGAGAGGGAGAGAAAGAGAGAGAGAGAGAGCTAAATGTGAGTGAGGCTGGGGAGACGGCCCAGTCAGTAAGGCACCTGATACACAAACATGGAAGACCGCACCCACAAAAAAAGAAAAAAAGTCAGAAGTGGGGGCTGCACCTGAGATCCCAGCACAGATGTGTGTGTGTGTGTGTGTGTGTGTGTGTGTGTGTGTGTGTGTAAGACCCAGACTTGATGAGACAAATTAAATATGAAAAGAAAATGGATCTCCTTGCAAAGACCCAAAATTTGCCCCGTGAACAGGTCTCCTGGTCATTGTCGATTATCAATGTGTGAGAAACTGATTACGTAAGACCTGTGCTCTCCCGAGCTGAGCCCAAGGACTGTGGCGACGGTGGCTGTGAGACGTGGGCATGTCTTCGTTCCTCACCACTCCTACCTCTGTGCTATTTTTCTTGGCCCTGGTCACGAGAGACAGGCATGCTGAAAGGATACCACCAACTCCATGCAACATTCCCAGGCTGGCTTCAGGACACCAGAGCAGCCGGAGATGCCCCATATTTGTCTATACCTAGCTACGGTGACCTGTAGCCTGGTGCCGTATGCTCTAGAGAAGCTGCTTGCTTACCTGAGGGCCCAACCTGGCTGAGGGATTGACAAAATGAATTCTGAAGGCCGTGATCTTCAGAAACTCAGTGAACCGAGAGTTCAAAACATCTCACTGTTCTTTATAGAACAGCTATTATTTGGGGACCTCTTCAGCTGCAAAAGACTCTTGGGCCTGGGAACCCAGGCATCTGATGGTAGGGTGGGCAAGAAGATAGATGATCTAGCCAGGTCCAGCTTACCACGTCACAGGCCCTAAGAACCACATCCTCCCACAAGATGGGCGCCTTTTCTAATTCACACAAAAGCACTGAGAGGCCTTCTGGCAACGGTGCCTGAGCCCACACGGAAACTTCCTGAGCTGTCATGGCCCCATCTGGAGGCCTTCAACCTCTTGTCTAGGAGTCCAGGTTTCCCACTGACCCCTGGACATGGGTACCACACAAACAGCCACAGCTCTGTAACCCACAGGAATGGCCTATGTTTCTCATTAACCGTAAGTGTAAACCTTCTGAAGTGTTTGAGTGAACCCACACCTCAGATTAGATAAGTGGACTCACTGGGGTTTTGTTTTACCACAAGATCCAAACAGCAATATTTATGAGTGCCTACACTAAAGAGCTAACCAGAGAAAGACACAATGGTTAAACTACTGACGTCAATACTATTCCAAACACATAAATACGGAGGGGGTGGGGAGTCTCAACGACACCATTTAGAAACAGCCCTTGTACATGACATGTCCCAGAGAGCTAGAATTTGGGGTGAAAAGGATGATAAGGAAGCAGCAACCAATGTCAGTAAACACAGAGGAAGCCTCTCTACATCCACCCTGTAGCTCAGCCATCTACCTCTACTATGGCCACCAGCATCCACCTTTACAGGACCTGACCCACACAGGCGAAGAGTTGAAAGTTCACAGCCAGAGTGGGCAGGCAGACAGGCAAAGACTTGAGAAGGCGGTAGAAGGCTCTTTATTAAAATCACATTGCTTTGTGTCTACGGCCAGGAGGGAGAACACACAGCCCCTAGCCTTCCCCCTGTATCACCCCGACAGCCACAAGTTCTGCACAGCGAAGGGGCAGGGAGAAGACAGACAAAATCTTCAATTGAGAGAGAAGCGGGGGTAAGCAGGCTGGGTCTGGTGGCACAGGCCTGTGATCCTATCTACAGATAAGGCTGAGGCAGAAAGAAGATCATGAGGTCAAGGCACACCTCTGCTACAGTGAGTTCAAGGCCAACCTAGGCAATTTAATGAGACCCTATCTCAAAACAAAATATATTTAAAATACATATATGCATATATATTTCTGTGGTAGTTCATGTGGTAGTACGTATGTGTGCTGGGTATCTTCCTCAGTTCTTGACACACATTTTTTTTTTTTGAGACAAAGTCTCTCACTGAACATGTAGCTGACTAATTTCACTACGGCTAGGACAATGAGCTTCAGGAATCTGCCTCTCTCCACTTCCCCAGTGCTGGGATTAAAGGCACAAACCTTTGTGTTTAGGATCTAACCTCCGGTCCTTATACTGGCTGCAGCCAGCACTATACCAAATGAACCATAATTTTTTTTTAAACTGGGCTACATGTGCAGCTCAGTAGGAGAACACGTGCTTAGCATGTACATGGCTCTTGGTTTCATAACCAGCTCCACCAAAGGAAAGGAGGAGATGGGAGGGGAACTTAATAAAAAGTTATTAATACATTTCTCTAACTTTTCAATGACGATTAAATGTCGCAGAGAAAACAAAATAAAAACAAACAAACAAAAAAAAGATCAAACAAGCAAAAAAAATAAGGGCCTAATCTGGCCATTTATATCTTATAGGAAATGGGTATCTGAGATGCCAAAGGGTTCAGTAGATGGGCATGACCAGAAAAGTAGAACAGGCCTGACCCATACAGAACCAAGAGATGAGCCCTTGGGATTCCCAGAATCCCAGGCCCAATAGGCTGGGACTCGGAGTCAAAAATTCAGAAGCTCTGCCCAGACATGGCCTAAGCCACATAGGTCTCCAAACCACCTTCTCACCAGCAGCAAACCAGGCACTACCACCACAGAAGATCTTGGCCAAGGACTGATGAGGCCCCTATGGCTAAAACAGACACCTCCTATTCACCAAAAACCTCCAGGGTCCGGCCAGTGATGCTTCAGCTCAGGGAAACTGAAAATCCAAGAGGCCACACTCCCTGGGCTAGGACCCTGAGAAGAAAAAAAAAAAAAAAAAAAAAAACAGAAATATTTCCCACACTCTCGGGATTCAGATGCTGGTGCGACAAGATGAATCTACAGCTCAGGAAAGAGCCCTCTCCTGTCCCTTTAGGCCACCAGCAGCATGTGAAAGCAGAGGACAGCACAGCAGAGTTAGGAAGTCACCTAGAATGACGGTACTGTGCTGCGTGGGGTGGGGGCCGCAGGTCACTCATTCATAAAATGGGCCTCAAAGCAGCAATGCTACTTGTCTTGCCTTGATGGCCATGGACCGGCTGAGTTCCGAGTGTCCCCTTCTGAACCGCCCATCTTAATTACAGGAACAATCTCAGCAGGGAACAAGAGCAGCGAAGTGTCCCAGAGTCCCCAGCTTCCTTCCTAAAGACCTGCTGGTCACCCCAGGGCGGCCCCAAGCACCTTCCATGTGGGTGTGGAAAGAAAGAAGGAGGGGTGACTAGGCCCCTCACACTCCCCACCCAGTTTCCTCTCGTCGCTGTCTCTAGTTCACACAGACACTGGGGTCACAAGCCACGGGCTCCAAATGGCCTTTGGCAAGCGTAGGTGCACAGACTCATCCCTAGTGGACAAGTCCCCAGTGGGCACACTGGGACTGCATCGAGAGCTTCTACCCCCTGCTTCCCTAACATTTTACAGTCTTGGTCTCCCACTGTCCAGCTTGAGGTGGGCAGGGAAGGTCTGTAAGCATCACAGACAAGACTTACTGCTTCCTGGGACCTTTGGAATCAGAGGTTGCTCCCCAAGGCAACCAACCTGATACATCACAGGTCACGAATCTATGCCCTCCCCAACCAGTGTTGGAGCAGAGCAAAAACCACAGTACTTGTCCTCTGCTCTAGAACTCTCCCATCTCTACCCCACACAAAGGGGGCGGGGGTGTGGAAACCAGTCACGCCTGTAACCCCTCTTGGAAAGGAAAGGCAGAAGGAGCCAAAACTCAAGGTCATCTCTGGCTGGCATAAAAAGTGTGAAGCCACCCTGGGCTACATGAGACCTTGTCTCCAGAGAGAGAGAGAGAGAGAGAGAGAGAGAGAGAGAGAGAGAGAGAGAAGAAAAATAGCCGTCAAGCTTGCTCCAAGGAAGGAATGAAAAATGAGAGGTAAGAGTACAGTAACAGGGTTAAACACACCAGCAGGTGCTGAACCCAAGTCCTTGCCTTCCAAAACTGCCCAGAAAAATGAGCCGCAGGAAATTCACAAGCAAGGGAACAGCCAGCACCCACCCCTCCATCCTGGCTCACCCTGGAGGTCAAGGCCGGTCCTCCAGAACTGTGTCTTACAGAGAAGTTCCAAGCAGGGTTTGGTTTCCAACTGGAAGTGGAGGGCAGGAATACCATTAGACAGGGGCTGCTGAAGGAGGTGGCAGCATGCACTCACACATGTTGGGCTTTGAGGCCTGCAGCCCACAGCGGGGCATGGAGAAGGACAAGCAGGTGAGACAAAGAACACGGACAGTGGACTTTGAGATGGTAGCACAAATGCAAAAAAAAAAAAAAAGGCCTCTTCCCTGAGAGGTGGCCATCCTACAATACAGGCTGAGTAAGGGAGGAACAGAACACGTGCAGCTGGGAATTAGACCAGAACAAACCTGGGTGATCACCTGGAGGTGAGGAAATGGCTTCAAGAGGGTGATGGTGGATATGGAAGGCAAAACAGTTGGACAAGAAACACAAAAGCCTGAAGATAAGTGCCTAGGACAGGGCAGAGCCTCCCACACAAAATCCCAGAGAAGGTTCTAGAGAGACGGTGTTAAAGCAGTTTTGAGAGACACTGAGTTCTGTTTTCCTGGCAGGATTGCTATACCCAGCAGGCAAGGGGAATGGAACACACACACACACACACACACACACACACACACACACACACCCTGCACAGAAAACAACAACAACGAATACTAGGAGAAGATTTCCAGCAGTAAGCGTTAGAGAGGCACTCACAGAAACCCCGGGACTGCCAAGAAAGAGATCTGGAGAGAAAAGGAGACACAGAGACAGTCCCTGGGGATGCACCCTCATTCTGAGGAAGGGGGTCTGGTCTCCTTCAGCACCTCATGACACACTGAGAGCACACCACCTTCCTCCTCCCAAGAAATGCTTGGGACCAGAGTGTTTGAAGTTCTGAAGAGTTCTACGTTCGTTCTTTCATTCTTTTTTTTGTGGGAGTTTGTGTGCTACAGTATGTACATGGAGGAGGTCCGAGGATAACTTGCAAGGAGTTGGTTTTCTCCTTCCATCATGTGGGTCCCAGCGACTGAACTCAGTTTTTCCGGCTTGGTAGAAAGCACATTTACCCACAGAGACACTTCACCGTTCTGGAACCCAAAGCTCTTTAGGATCTGGAACAGGTGCATTGAGCCCCACAGGCTGAGCATCCTTGATCTGAAACCTGAGATCCTTTGCTTTCGGGAGTTTACAAAGTTTCAGATTTCCAGATTAGGGATGTTCAGCCTGCACAGGCATTTCATGCCTGGAGGAATGGACTCTAAGGACCATAGAGATGGCCGCTTAGAAAGGAGACAATCTGGGAGTGCCACAGACACCAGAGTTCCCTGTATGAGGCTGCTCTGCACCTAGGGAGAGAGTTTAAAGGAATACCAGGGAAGTAGAGGCAGGGGCTGGAGGTTCACAGCAGAGGTCAGCAGCCACCTTTGAAAGCACAACATCAACATCGTCAGTTGATGAAGTGCTGCACTACATGATCCTAGAAATCTGAGTTTGCAAAGAAGAAATGCATTATGGGTAAAGTAGGTCCAAGCTTTGCTGTTTGCCGAGTGTTTATTCTAAGTTCTACATGCTACCGCCAGGGAGCATCTGGGGAGGGGGGCCAACCTTGATTGCTGTCTTCACAGACATGTGTTCCTGTGCAGAGAACAGGCTACTCTGACAGGTTATTAGGCCGAGCTCACAAACAGATACTGTAAGGTCCAGCTGCTGCCAGAAACAGAGAAGAGAAAGACCCCTAACTCCAGGCCGGTGACACTGCTCAGAAGAGCCTGCCTGGAACAGGTCTTGAAAGATGAACGGGACAGATACTGACAGGGGGTGATCCAGGTGGCCACAAGTTGGTAAGGGGAAATGAACACTATTCACAAAAGACTTTCAATCCAAACCCTGCTCTCCAGAGGCCTGGGACTGAGTTTGCACTGCTGTGGAACATTTTTATAGAGTGATTATGAAAAGGGACATGGGGGCTGGAGAGATGGCTCAGCAATTAAGAGCACTGGCCTCTCTTCCAGGGGACCCAGGTTCGATTCCCAGCACCTACATGGCAGCTCACAACTGTCTGTCATTCAAGTTCTAGTGGATCTGACTCCCTCACAAAGACATGCAGGTCAAACACCAACGTATATAAAAATTAAAAAAGAAAAAAAAAAAAACAAGGAAAGGGACATGTGAAGCCAATTTAACGTCTCCATTTACGGCTAAGAATGTGGTTCAGTTGAAAAAGCACATGCCTAGCATGCATGAAATCCTGGGTTCACCACATAAACTGAGTGTGTTGGGTCACACCAAACATCTTGGCATTCGAAAGATGGAAATGGGAGGATCAGGAGTTCAAGGTTATCCTTGGATACATAACAATTTCAAAACTAGCCTGTGCTACATGAAATTAGGCCTCAAAAAAATTATAATAGCACCAGGTGATGGTGGTGCACGTATTTAATCCCAGCACTCGGGAGGCAGAGGCAGGTGGATCTCTGTGAGTTCAAGGCCAGCCTGGTCTACAAAGTGGGTTCCAGGACAATCAGGACTGTTATACAGCCTCGAAAAGCCCAAAAAAACAAAAACAAAACAAAAAACAAACATACATATATACATATACATACACACACACACACACACACACACACATATGTAATAGTAATGTCCCCATTCAGTATCTTCAGAGCTTCTGGAGGAATAAGGAGAGGTAAGAACTTCAGAGAAAGCCGGTACCTGGAGTCCATGCCTCCCATAAGATTCCTTTTCATCACCCAGCCCTGCCACTAGACCGGGAGGGAAGATGGGTGACCAGAGAGGACCTAGCATCCTGAGCAAGCATCTATCTATCTAGTCACATATGCCTTCTGCTGATATCTGTCATCCAATCCCAACCAGTCAAGCCTTGCAAACAACCTGACTGCTAGCCTAGCACCCAAAGCATCCAGGCTGGACCCTAACTCATTCTCCCTCCTGAGGCTCCCAGACCTCACACTCACCCTCCACTCCAGCACATGACTCGTACAGAGGCCCTAGCTCTGCTCTCACATGGCCACACCTCTGCTCCCCTCTAACTACAAGCGGTGGTTACTGAATGGAAGGGCTTGACCAAAACCTAACTCTCCTCCAAAGGCCAGTCAGGTGCTCCTGTTCCATGATGCCTCCACCCCGAGTCTTCCATCAGCACTGTGCTCCTCTCCCCCTCCTCTGCTCGCCTCAGCCTCACTCATAGCTGAGCATGGGGCCCAGATACATGAACACACCCAACAGATACAAACAGCTGCCTTTTCTGTCTTGCTCTGGGCTCTAGTTTAGGTCTCTTTAGGTTTCCACAGCACGAGCATCCACTTCGCACACAGTAAGTGCTTGATAAATGGTTTCTGACTTGACTATCCATGGCTTAGCCCTCCCTGTCTTGGTGAGTTCTCCAAACCAAGAGTGGCCATCCATGAGTAGATATCTGTCTGTTTGGTTTGTCTGTTTGTTTGTTTTGTTGTTGTTGTTGTTTTTCCAGACAGAGTTTCTCTATGTAATCCTGGCTGTCCTGGATCTTACGTTTTTAGACCAGGTAGATCTAGAACTCACAAAGATCCGCCTGCCTCTGTCTCCCCAGTACAGGGATTAAAGGCATGCACCACCGCAGTGAGCCTTGATGAGTATTTGAAATTAGGGAGACAGTAAAAAGTGAAAACAGTACAGTGTGAAGGGGAAGAACAGGGTGGCTCTCTGCCTGCCTCAGGGAGCACCTCCCCATCTACTGCCTCCCAGCACCCATCCCCTGTTCAACTGCTACCTGGGAATCTTCCAGCTGGCCCCAGATTCCAGCTGCAGATCTCTATATAGCAAGCTCGAGAGCCTTCCTCCAGGTGCTGGGATCCCTCTAAATAATGGATTTCTCTGCCCTAATTAATGCAAGGAAAGGATGGCATACGTTACATTTCTCAGTTGCTCTAACTCACAGCCAAGCTGGACACTTTGAGGGAAGGGCAGCCTCAAGCTAAAGGGTCAGATAAGCTAAAAATCAATATGAGTCACTGCCTCTGAATCCTTTAAATCAACGCTTCCCTATTCCTGTCCATCCCTGAGCCAGAACCCTCCAGTGGGTACAGAACAACCTCCGACTAGAGGGACTATCCATTCAAGCCAACGGCAAAAGACAACACATGCTTACCCTCTCTGGGGGAAAAAATATCATCTCAGCCTTAGGGATCAATCAAACAACCCAGAGATAATCAAGAGCACACAGCACCAACAACAGGAAAGAAACACTCAGGGCAGAGCATATTAATGTAAGCCTAACATTTAAACAATGGAGGCAAGAGCCTCGTTCATTTCTTTTTTATTTTTCTTTTTTTTTTTTTTTTTTTTTTTTTTTTTTGGGTTTTTTGAGACAGGGTGTCTCTGTGTAGTTTTGCGCCTTTCCTGGAGCTCACTTGGTAGCCCAGGCTGGCCTTGAACTCACAGAGATCCGCCTGCCTCTGCCTCCCAAGTGCTGGGATTAAAGGCGTGCGCCAACAACGCCTGGCGCCTCGTTCATTTCTAAACCAGGCCAATCCACCTGGTTATGTCACTGAATACAATTACCCTGATGCAATCATAAAAAGTTTTACAAATTCAGATATTTGGAAGAGGGTTGTAAGAATAACAATAGGAACTAAAACCATGGTTTAAGGGAAACCATCACCCCCACAGGAAAGAGACAAAGCTTCCAAAACACAGCCAGGGGCTTTGGCTGAGTCTCTGTGGTCCCCTCCCCAGGAAGAATTACTAGAGGGCATTAAGAACTCTGGAAATGGAACAAGTTGCTTAGAACCTCTCTGACGGGGGATATGGAGCAGGATATAGACTGAGGAACGGGTGCCACGTGGCTCTGTTCAGTTATTGCCCATCTCAGACAACCAGGAGACACCAGAAGCCAAGGGTCTGGGCCCTGTCACTTCTAAAAGCCAAAGGACACATGCTGGAACCCACCTATGCATCTAGGGATGGAAAGAGAGAGGAAACAGCAACACAGCCCCCTCTGCTGCTCCTGCAAGCATCTGCTGGCTTCTAGAAACTTCAGGCATGCTTCTTTTCCAGACAGGGTTCCCAAGTTTCAAGGACTCAGGGCCCGGGGGCTCCCAGCTTGCATCATTCATTTTACTTCACGCTAAAATGAAGTGGGAGATGCCCAGACAGACTGTCAGACTGTGTCCCTCTTTGGTTCTCATTCTCTCTCTCTCTCTCTCTCTCTCTCTCTCTCTCTCTCTCTCTCTCTCTCTCTCAACATCATCAACAAGAAAAAAGACAAAGAAGACAGAAAAGCAAGGCATGCCAGCCCCGTGGGCCAGGCCTCCACACTGCAGGCGGCCTACATGAGCTTCCTTTATCCAACCACAAAAAGGCCCCAGCAAGTCGGCGAGGGGCCTGGGCGCTGCCAAGCCAGCCGCCCCTCAGTTGAGGTTAGCAGTTACCCAGGGGCCAGATCCATCGGGCAAACAGCCCACGGCCCTCATTACACAACGGGGGGCCCTTATCTCCCCTGGCCACTGTCGGTTTGCAGACATTGCATGGTGTGACAACCACAGCCCAGAATGGCCTGTGAGAGATAGCCTCCTGCTCTGCCCCCGGCTGTCAGTGTAGGCGAGAAGAGAGGCTTGACCGTTAGCCTAACTTTGGGCCCTCACATTGCTATTAAAAGAGAGACGGGTAACACTCCGGGGGACCAGTGTCATGGTGCCATTTCTCTGATCCTGCAGGTTGAAGCCCCTCTTCCCCAGAGCTCCTCTCCTTGGCTCTCTGCCCACAGACATGAGGTGATGAGAGTCTATTTCATCTCTCAGTGGTGGAGTGACAGATAGGAGACATGGGGAGGAAGTCTCTTTAGGGACAGTCAACCACCCTCAAAGCACCTTTTCAGACCATTGCTAGAAAACAGGAAAGAGGCTGGGGACAGTAAAGGACACACTCAGTGGAAGTGACATCGGTGTGGGGTTCTGGCCAGACTCCTCAAAACACCTTCCAAGGTTCCCCGTTATCCCAAGATACAGCCCAAAACCGAGCAACAGTTACGTTTATTGAACAATTACATCGCTCCCTATACTGTGCAGTGGATGCTAAGTGCATACCCAGAAATCCTCAGAATCCTTCACTGAGGAGACAAGCTGGCCACCATGTCCGCAAGGGTCAGAATCTGAACTCAGGCTTTGCTGAGCTTCCAGCCCCTCTGTTATTATCACCATACTCTGCCTTCTCTGGGTCCATCCCAACCTTTAGGGCAGCCCCAGGGAATGCCAATCCACCATCCCGGCACGGATGACCCCCAGCCCTGGCAGATGAGTTACTTCCAACTCTGTCTCCTGGGTCTGACCACACATGTTCCCACTTTGTGTTTTCATCTTCAAATCCTACTTTCAGATGCCAGACATGCTGGTACACTCCTTTAATCTAGCACTGGAGAGGCAGAGGCAGGCAGAGCTCTGAGATTAAGGACAACCTGGTCTACACAGTGAGTTCCAAGACAGCCAGGGCTATCCAGAGAAGCCCTGCCTCAGAACAAAACAAATCTTACTTTGGGGTTTGAAGAGGTGGTTGAGACAGGGTTGCACTCGATAGCCTAGGTCTCCTCCCACTGTGTGAACCACCATGCCCAAAACTCAACTTGTCCTTCAACGGCCCCTCAAATGCCACTCTATTCAGGATCCTGCCTAGCTTCACCATACAACAGTTACAGGGCTATTAGGTGAATATCTCTCACCCACTAGCAAGACCCCACACGACTTTGCTGCAAGGTCCGCCTCAGTGCCAATCACAAATGAACTCAGGACATTTTGACGGAAGCACCTCCAGCGGGAAGCCAAGTCATGTATCTGACGGTACATGCCTCTCCTGTGTCCTTGTCCCGTTACCTTCCACTCAATCACAGACACCAACACATGTTCTCCAAGTTGTTTTAACTCTGCTCAAATTCTAAGCTCAAGGGCATGGCCCCTATTTTAGCAGTCTTTGCGTCTCAAGCCCCCTAACACAGACATTACCCTCACACCCTAAAGACTTGATGGACATCCGACAACCCAGGCTGACAGAAAAGAGGTGTCGAGGGCGGGAGCAAACTCAAGTCCCTGTGCCAAAGCTCACCTGACCTCCCCGCTCAGTGACAAAGGTTTGAAATAATTCCCAAGTCAGATTCCAGTGTGGAGGAAGTGGGGAGCGGGCCCGGGCAGTCCTTGGCAGGGTTGTAAAGAAGTAATTAAAGTAGATGGAGAGCGACAGCCCCACTTTCTAGTCTCAGTTTGGCTACTAGCTGGCTGTGTGGTCTTGGGTACATCACAGAACCTCCCCAGAACTCCAGTAACCCCTCCCTAAATGAACGTTTTGAAACAGAGGCTCCTCAAGGCCCTGCCAACCCTAACAGTCTGTCATGATTCTGTCACCCCAAACACCTGAGCCCCCGATGCAGAAACCGGGTGGGGTATCTTCCTCAGCAGGAGGTAAGAACAGGGACAGAAACGAGGTGCAATCTAATGCCCCCACGCTATTCGTTAACCTTCCCAAAATACAGGTGACCCCCACCAAGTGAGCCAGCACTCCTCCTGCTGGAGCACGAAGAGGGATCTGAGGGCAGCAGAGGACAGAGGGCAGACGCAGAAGCAGATTTTCAATAACTGGCTGGAACTTCAACTTCCCCCCATACATGTACACTTTCACAGATCCAGTTTGGGAGTGTTCGAATTAGCACAACCTGCCCTGAAACACTGCATAAAACACACAGTAAGCATTTTGCTTGTTTTTATGTCATCGATGGTTTCAATGGGTGACTCACCCTTCCTCTTTAGCACTCTGTGCTCATGGGGTTTACTATAAATAATGCAAGGGGGGGGTGCACAGAGGCTGAGCACAGGCCCTGCCCAGCCAGGCTGCCGGGCCACTGCAGAGCTCGGCAGGACAACCAAGCAGCAGCTCTAAGGTGTGTTCAGAAGGACTGCTTTCCACTCCTGCTCCAGGACAGAGAGGAAGCAAACAGCACCCCCCCCCAAACCCTGACCTCAAGGGCTCAAGAAAATAACCCTGTTAGGAACGGGAACTGAGACCATAGTGTTTGTGCCGGGTACCAGCTGAGAATCTGAACACATGTGCTCCTTAGTCTTCTGGAACCTTCGGAAAAGGTGCAATCTAGGTTCCAAGGCAGGCTCTGCACCTCCCTTAGGATATTTGTGTGTGTGTGTGTGTGTGGTTTTTTGAGACAGGGTTTCTCTCTGTAGTTTGGGTGCCTGTCCTGGATCTCGCTCTGTAGATCAGGCTGGTCTCGAATTCACAGAGATCCACCTGGCTCTGCCTCCCCAGTGCTGGGATTAAAGGCCTGCGCCACTGCTGCCGCCACCGCCGCCGCCGCCACCACCACCACCTGGCTTCCCTTAAGATATCTTAGTCAAATCTTAATCCATGCTGTCCGACTCTGACTTTTAATTATTTGGTGATGCCCAAGTTGCAGGTGTGTGTGTGTGTGTGTGTGTGTGTGTGTGTGTGTGTGTGTGTGTG
>CABHPQ010168378.1:14319-28928 GCA_902168405.1 Peromyscus aztecus | reverse complement strand
ACACACACACACACACACACACACACACACACACACACACACACACGAGTCTCTAAAGAGATCAAAGCAGAAAATAGTTACCAACAGCTTGTGAAAAATTTTTTGTGTAGGTGTTCCTTGTTTCTGTCTTCCTTCCCTTCAAATTGATGGTGTACTTTTTAAAAATGGAAATACTAAGTAGTAAATTGCACTCAAAAATCCAAATTCAATCTTCTCCTATTATTGGAAAGTCTTTTTTCTTAGATGAATTTATCTTTTTTTTAATGTTCAAATTTTCATAGTTTTCCTATACCAAAATGTGATTAATATGAAGGGTGTGTGTGTGTGTGTGTATGTGTATACAATGGAATATGCTTTAGCCATAAAGACTAAAGAAATTATATTATTTGCAGGACATGCATGAAACTGAAGATCATTTTGTTAAAATTAAACTAACCAGTTTCACAAAGACAAATATTAAGTATTTCCTCTCATATGTAGAATCTAGTTTTGATTTTTACCTACAAAAAGGGGCATGAAAATAGAATGGGTCACATTTGGAGGGGAGAGATAGCAGGAAGGAAGGCGTCAAGAGGGAGTGAAAGGGGTGAATATGATCAAAGTATATTGTATACATGTGTGAAAATGTCAGTAAACCCATTATTCTGTTCAGATATCTAGCAATGAAAATGTACAGCTATTGGATATAAGGAGAGGAACTTAGTCTCAAGAAGGAGTACTTAGGTCATATTTTTTAACCAATTAGCTGATGTTCTCCAAGAAAAGAATAAAATCCAATTTTGTTTAGAAACAAAATCAATTATTTTCCTATTACCATGTATTGGTTATCATAAATGGCTAGCCATGCTTTGTACTATAAGTGGGAGGCACAAAAATCCACCTCTTACAGGAACATGCAGCAATAGCACAATAGGTCATTTCTACCTCTTGTTTGTGATGGCATATTACTTGAGCAGAGCAACCATGAGAAAGGGTATTGGTGAGGGCAGGCACCACAGTGATGCTCACAAATGAGGGGAGGGAAAGCTAAGAAGGGATTACCCGTTAGCATTAATTACTGCAACAGAAGGCAAAGCTCTGTGGCTCTTTATTTTACAAAACTGAAAATTCACAGATAAAGGCATGCAGTGAACATATTTATTAACTCCATTGTCTTTCATTTATATCTGTCCAGCTAGATGCATAGTGTTTTAAGATGGCTTATAGAGAATGAAGGTAGTGTGTAGATCTTTGCCCTGAAGTATCTGGCATATGAGCCCCCACAGGACTTCTTCCATAAGCAATAAATAATTGCTGAAGAGAGGAAAGTCTTCAGCCAAGCTGCCTGCCAAGTTATGTAGGGAGTTCTGGAAATGTTGCACTCATAAGTCATCACCCATGCTGGAGTGGGCTTTCTGGTGATGCAGCTGCCTAAGTCATCCATTCTCCTCACCTGTGTCCCTTTAAGTGATTCCTCACCTGTGTCCCTTTAAGTAAGCCCAATGAACTCATTGATTCAGTAAGCTAAACATGGAATCATTGAGCATTTGTTTGTGCCCTCTTTGGCATAAATAGACATTTGTTCATGTCTCCACAGGAGAAGTTACAGAATGTAGAGTTAACATTCTTAACTCCAAAGCTTAAATGAGTATATACATATATATAAACATAGTTACTGGTTTCCCTAAATACATCACTTACTTGAAATGATTATTTGCATGAAACATTGTGTAAGATCCAGGCAACTGGAGGAATCCTTGCTTCCTATGCACCTGGCACCTAATGGTTGGTTTTCTGATAAATGTGTTGTAACAATGCTGAGTAAATGAAGTGTTGGCTTCATAATGGGAGATAGTAGTGTATTTTTACTTTCTTTAAAAAAAAAAAACAACTCATAAGTATGGGTACTAACTTGAACTTTATTATAACCAGTAGGAGTTATGGCCCTATTTGGGGGTCTTAGAAAAACCAAACATTTTTTGTACTGTTTCATTTTTCCCCATGCTTTCATTTTAATTTTTAGCTAGTTTTTCCTTTTTTAACTGTAACTACTATTAAGTTAGAAATATCAAAATGTCTGATAATAGAAATCAACTAAAGTAAATGATACACAAAGGAAAATAGGCTTGCAGCCTCTTGCCAAGGACTATTTGGGTCAGATTTTACTAGCAAATTAACTTTTGTAGGGCTGGGGAGGTAGCTGCTAGGTAGAGTGGCCTGCATAGCATGTACAAATCCTTGGGCTTTGTACCCTGTATGTAACCAAACACGGTGGTGCACGCCTGGAATACTAGCTCTTGAAAAGTCATCAGAAGACGGTCAAGATCATCCCTGGCCAGTAGTATGTTGAGACCAGCTTGGGATGTAGTTATAATTTTAAAACATTTTCTTATTAAAAAAAAACTTTTGTATTTTTGAAAAGTAACTACAGATGTACCATCTCTATCTAACATCACTTCCCAGAAGGCTGTGGGATGGGGGCAGCAATTCATAAGCTCTCACACATTTACACCTCTATACCTCAGAAAAAGGTAGTCCATCTATGCTCTTGACTACTGCCCAAGGTAAAATTCACCAGAAATTAACCAATGATAAAGTTCTTGCCCTCAGTGTATATTTCGTATTGTAAGTCAGGTGAACAGCCAACACATAGATCTTTTTATTTTCTTTCCAGAAAGTGTGAGTATCCTTTGTTGGTGAGGAGGATAAGAGGATTGTAGCTAGAGTTTTTTCTCTCTGGGTCCTGCCAAGCCCCGGCAGTCCGACAGCCCACTTATAAAATAAACACATAGACACTTATATTATTTAAACTGTTTGGCCCAATGGCTCAGGCTTCTAGCTATCTAGTTCTTACATCTTAAATTAATCCATTTCTATAACTCTATACCTTGCCACATGGCTCGTGGCTTACCAGCATCTTCACATGCTGCTTGTCATGGCGGCGGCTGGCAGTGTCTCCCTCCGCCTTCCTGTTCTCTCAATTCTCCTCTCTGTTAGTCCCACCTATACTTCCTGCCTGGCTACTGGCCAATCAGTGTTTTATTTATTGACCAATCAGAGCAACACATTTGACATACAGACCATCCCACAGCAGAGGATAAAGAATGACTTAGGCACAGGCAGGTACTTTAGGGTAGGTGAGCAAGAAGTCTTTGGACCGATGCCAGTTTGCAGCATACACCATATTCACAAAAATGATGGAGCTGTGAAAAAATCTAGGTAATAGCAGAGGAGTAGAGGGCAGTGTAAAAGTTCTGGGAAGGTCTGTTCACTGGAGACATTTGTTATTTTTTTTATAAAATTAAAAATTATCTGACAAAGCTGCTGAACAAACAAAGCCCATGAAATACATAGCTTGGAGGGCAGAAATCTTTATCTTGCTCCCCATGGTATTTTCTGTAGAACAAGACACAGTGTGAAATAAGGTGTGAGGAAGATCAATGTGCAAAATGAAACATAAAAAGCTAAGATATTCTTGAGGTTTTCCCACCTTCTGCCTAAATGGTTAAAGATGGTGAAAATTAAGGCTTCTCTTTGGAGGACCAGAATCACCAGTGTACACATTAGTATACTAGTGGGAATATGTGCTGTCAGTTGACAATTATTTCTGACATGTGGTTTTCTCCATAGCTCTGATCACCATCCTTCCATCCCTTCAGTGGGGCACTGAGATTCTGGATAATCAGCTAGTTACAATGAGGAGATTTGTTCTCTCCAAGATGGTAGTTAAACAGAGCCTTGTTCAGACTAGAAAGGGAGCCTCATCCATGTGCATCTGGGCTTTAAAAATCTGTTCTTCTGGGCGGTGGTGGTGCACGCCTTTAATCTCAGCACTCGGGAGGCAGAGGCAAGTGGATCTCTGTGAGTTCAATGCTAGCCTGGGCTACAGAGTGAGTTCCAGGAAAGGTACAAAGCTACACAGAGAAACCCTGTGGGGGGGGGGGGGGGGGGGGGGCTTCTTTGGTGGGAGTGTTGTTTTAAAAAATTAATTGGCTTATTTTTGGGGGGTTTCCTGGCCTTTTAGGTTTCTGTGCGCTTTATAGATTTGGATTTTTTTTTTTTTTAACTACAGAACCAAAAGGCCTGACAGTGACTTGAATACTCAAAGATTAAATCATGCTTTTTTTTTCTCTCTACTACTGAACAGACACTAATGAATACCATTTAAAATGTATCTTGAGGGGGCTGGAGAGATGACTCAGTTTTAAAATGCTTACCTTGCAAGGACCTGAGTTCAAATCCTAGAACCCACATAATACACACTTATAATACCAACATCAAGGAGGTAAAACACAGGAGATCTTCAGACCTCACTGGCCAGCCAGTATAGACTAATTGGCAAATTCCAAGCCAGTGAAAGACCCTGTCTCTAAGAAAAGTGGACAGTACCCTAGGAATAATACTTGAGGTTGTCCTGTGGCCTCCACAGGCACATCTATAATTGTATATACACATACACAAATATATTAGATAGCATGTCATTTTCAAGTTTAAAAGGGAGCCAGAGAAATGACGAGGTGGTCTGAGTTCAGTCTCTAGAAACCACATGGTAGAAGGAGAGAACTCCCATAGATTGTCCTCTGACCTTAACACATGCACCATGGTACATGTGTTCAACATTCTCCTCCCCACACTGTACACAAATAAATGAATGTAATTTTAAAAATTAAACTTTAGAAGGAATAAATTAGGGATTTGTTTTTATTTTACAAACATCTTCACCCAGCTGTTTTCACTACCCTTACATATCTCTTTACCCGTGGTCAGTTTTATGTTGAACAACCTTCTTTTCTATGGAGTTTGTCCATGCGTTTGCTTGCTGACAGTTTTATCTTCAATGTTCCTGCCTAGAATGGGCTGTCCACTATCTGCATGGCAGAGGCTGTGTCCCCTTCCTGGTCCCTTCTAAGGCCTTTCAGACTCCATAGGTGCAAAGACCTTCATTCTTCTGCCTTTTCTTGCTCCACACTTTCTGTCATGTCTTATGTAAGAAGCTGTGCTGGGGAACAGCTTCACTAATGACCCTCTTTAGGGCTCAACACACTCTCACATACACTGATTCTGTCACTTCTGAGTATGAATAAGTTTCAGAAAAAAAAAACTGGAGACCTTTAGACATCAACCCTATGCATTTCAACAGAAATTATAGTGTATCAGTTCAATGAATACTTGCTTGGTGGGAGGTTAGTGTCCCATGTAAAAAGCATATAGCACTTCTGAGTTTTCCCCAGAATGAACTCATAGTGTGAATCTGCATCAAGTGAAATGTCCTTACAAGTGAAAATGGACATTCAGGCTTTGCTCTGTAAGAACACACAGAGACAGACAGACAGACAGAATGTGAAGTGTTGTTAACATGTTGGACCCTTTTATCAGGACAGCTTCTAGTTAGATCCTCCCATACTCATGAAAGATAAAGTTTAGTCATTGGTTTTTACGATAAGAGAAAAGCCTAGAGAGGTAAGTGGACTTTGCTAATTGACAGAGCTATGAAGTAAAAACAAAGAAATCTATCAGAATGAGCCATTTATCATTTTTAGGAATGTATTTCTCAGAATCTTGAGCTATAAAATGATGTAATTTTGATTTATTGAATTTATGATGAATGTAGATATTGGAAAAAATCTAGTTATGACTTTAATTAGCTTTAACATCAGTTTCTTTTCTCTCTCTCTCTCTCTTTTTTTTTTTTTTTTGAGACAAGGTTTTACTATGAAGCTCTGGCTTTCCTGAAGCTCACTGTGTAGACCAGGTTGTGCTCAAACTCATAGAGATCCACCTTCCTCTGCCTCTTTTTTTTTTTTTTTTTTTTTTTTTTTTGGAGATAGGGTTTCTCTGTGTAGTTTTACTCCTTTCCTGGATCTCGCTCTGTAGACCAGGCTGGCCTTGAACTCACAAAGATCCACCTGCCTCTGCCTCCCGAGTGCTGAGATTAAAGGCGTGCGCCATCACCGCCTGGCCTCCTCTGCCTCTTAAGTGCTGGGATTATAGGCATGGGCCACTCTTCCCAACTTAACATCAGTTTCTATAGTACCATTAAGCAGTGTCATTATTTATTAACCTATGCTAGAACAATTTCCCATAGCCTTGATGGCTATTTAAAGCAGAAAAACTCTCTGCATTAGCTATGTAACACAAAAATTAGCATCCTCTTTTCATTAAAGGAAGAGAAGGAAAAACAATGCCTTCCATCTCCCAAAGGAGACCTCAGTTGTTTTTTCATTAAGGAAAAGAAAAAAACTTAAGTGTGAATGCTGACTTTTTTATTACACAGAATAAAATGAATGATTTGTCTGAGAGGAAAGCTTGTCTATAAATAACTTTGTGGAATTAAACCAATAGTAATAGTTCTAGTAAACCTTAAATCTTGGAACTCCCACAAAGAAAGAGAAATACCGTCATCATGATGATAGAAATAAGAGTCCTTGATCAGTAAAGAGAACAGTGGAATGCTCAAAGGGCAGTATAACTCTCCCAGCATAAAACAAATAGCTATAATAAGAGTTTAATTAATTTGCACTTTCAAGCCACTTGTTTTCCTCTGCCATGTTCTTAGATAAGAGAAGTTAAAAATAAAGTGTTGTCACAGATTTTTGCATACTCTGGGGAGTTAGTAGTCACTGTCAGCTACAACTTTCCTATCATCTTCTGCTCTATGTTGTCTTTGATAATTAAGACTCCGATCCGAGATTACAGAACCTGTATTCTCCATCACTTGACTTGTTCTTTGTTACAGTCAAGAAAAGTTCCTGGGTTTCAGACTATGCTTTGAACCAAGAAATCAGAACCTAAACTTGTCATTTAAGTTCAGTGGGACCAGCAAAGCTGCACCACTCTCCAAGCCTGAGTGATTTCACATTGCTTACCGGCCCTTTAAAAGGAAGAGCCCTCGCTGGGCATGTTTTTCTATAGGATCAGAGTGAGGAGGTCAGGGTTGGTGTTGGTATGGCCTTTTCAGAAGACTCAGCTCAAGGCAAAAACAGATAATGTGTGAATAAATGGACCATGTTCCAGTAACACATTTCAAAACCAAGCAATATGGTCTTTGGCTGGTCCTTGTGAATCTCATTCCATTTACCAACTTGGCAGCTAATGGCACAGCCTGGCAGATTATAGTCCAGTGAAACTGTATTTTCACTATCTTTTGCCCAGACCAAACTGAATAATCCACTTTTCCTATCCCACCCCCACTCTCCCTAAAAATTTGGACCTGTTTTTGTTTTTGTTTTTGTTTTGAGACAGGGTCTCATGTAGCCCAGGCTGACTCCATGTGTAAAGAGGAAGGAGCAAATATACAGTGTAAGAGCCTGGTACTTGATACCTTCACACTTCAAATGCACCTCTGATGCTCTCCTTTTAGTAATCTTATGAATAGGGTGGGATACCATAACTATAAATGTAAAGACTTCTCTTCACTGTCATAATGAGAAACTTAAAATTATTAAGGAGCTGAAGAGGTGGCTGAAAGGTTAAGAGCACTTACTGCTCTTGAAGGAGACCTGAGTTTGGTTCCCAGCACCAATGTCCTCCATTAGTGCCTACATTCACAGGCACAGACACATACACACACATAATTTAAAATAGAATACATTTTAAAAACTGTTTCAAGTCAATAGATTAAACCCATGAAATATATACTTTGAAGTGAACCATTAAGATATATACTTGCAAATGCCATTGGAAAGAGAAGACTCAAAACACTGTAAAGTCACTGTTGAGGCATGCTATCTACTTTACTGATAAAGATAATGCCACAATTAACATGCCATGGCCTGTCCTCTACTTCTCTTTTATGCTCTGTGGATATGTTGACATCTTTTCATTTTTTTTCACCTTTAACAGTATAGTATGGTTAATTTTAATGGTTTCCATATTTGACATTGTTTTGATCTTGTTATTACTTTGTTCCTTGCTTTCTGCATTCTCTTCCCCAACCCCATCCCTCCCTTTTCTTCATCCCATTCTTAATTGTTGCGTTTTCTATATGTCTCTCCTATGTGTGTCCTTTGTGTTTCCTGTCTATTGGCCTGTTGTCTTTTCCTTTTTTCTTGTCCCCACCCTCCTGCTGCTTGTAGCCCCACAGGCTGTGGACACTGGTTGAGCAGGTAGGGGACTTTTCTGTTCATCACACCAATGCATACCCACCTCCTTACCTCCTACCTTTCTAGCTTCCAACATCAGGACAGGCTGGAAGTGCAGTGCAGAAATTGACAGGTGTTTTGTAGACCTGTGGCTAAGGTACCACCTAGAGTATATGGTGCATCATCATGAATTTAATCATTGGCTCCCTTGCTGATTGGGTCTACTTCCATTCTCCACCACTGTCCACTTTTCAGGACATGTTTTGTGCCTTGCTTGTTTTTAATTGACCACCTATGGTTTTGAGTTTCACATTGTTCACTACATTGGACAATGTTTCACTACCTGCAACTCCAGTGAATAATTACAAGGTAGAAAGAACATTATTTTTAGGTCACTGTCACTGTAAGCGTCTAAATCTTACTTGCATGTGTTTTGCTTTTTCTTGCTCTCAGTGATGGGACCCCACTGGCCACTGTCACTGAGAGTTAGAACAAAAAAGTAGTGATTTGTTTGTTTTTAGGCAGGGTCTCACTATGTAACCCTAGCTTGCCTGGAACTTAAAAGTACCCACCTGCTTCTGCCCCTGCTTCCTGAGCACTGGGATTAAAGGCATGCACCACCATGCCCAGCAAAGCTGTTATTATTTTTATTCTTATATTTAAACATACTTTTGGTGAAAAATTGAGGTTCTTTCTTAAAGAAATATAGTGTAGTTTAAGAAAATTCTGAAGGGCTTAACTTCTCCCACCCCTTTCACAGATCTGTTGTGGTTGCCATATTTTTTCAACCTCAGTATTGTCTTGCCTAATCACTAAATGGAAACTGTTATACCATTTCAATAGTAAAGACCTTCCTGAGTAGAGGCCATTGGTCAGAAGTCATTCCAGTCTATTTTTAGAAGATATTTATTATGCTGAGATGAGATTTCTGGACTGCTATGTTAAATGAAGACAGCTCGGAGTACTTACTGCTCAGCTGGCTTGAAGAAACATAGACCTCCCTGACTTATGTCACAGACAAAAATAACCTGAGGCTGGAGGCACAAGCAGGACTAAAAGGAACAAAATAATTATCTCTTGTATCTTCCTCCTCAATCTGTCAGCTCCTGTCACACTTCTGCTTCTGTATCTTAAGGTCTAAAAATAGCCTTTCTGTATGCATGTTGTGAAAATTTCTGAGCAAGGTACTTCATATAACAATCCATTTCTGCAGCCAAACATTTTCTAGTAAAAGAGGTTATATCCCTCCCTTATTCTTATTATACATGCATGGATGGGGTCAAGCTTTGTGAAGGACCAGTGTGATCCTAAAATGTTCCTTTGAGAATTTAGAAGCTCAAACCAGATGTTAAAGGCTACTTGGAGAGGTGTAAGTTGAGCACCGTTGGTCTTTTGGGTTGTTCGTGCAGTTTAAGGTTTTACTGAACAAATGCTTACCAGCTAGTAGAAAGTATAGACCCAGCTTCTTTCCCTGCAAACAGGTTAACTATACTGTGTTGTTGTTTGCAGGGGACATCAGGACCTGACCCCACCACTGTCTATGTTGACATGAGAGCCCTGAGACATGACAGGTATGAGTTCTGTCCTCTCTCTCCTTTTCTCCCTTCCTCCATTATTGGTGGCCTAGCACATGTGTGTCCAAGTTAAAAAAAAAAAAAGTGAAAGGAGTCATGTTTCCTTGTTCAAAGTATCATTACACGGATAAAATGTATGACAGAACAAGTTGGCTTAAACTTTACAGATAAAAACTTGTTTGTATAAGACCAATGGTATGACTAAAAGTGTCTAACATACCTTGCTAATTGGAAGCCATGGCCATCTTAGTCAGGTTCCATTTTGCATGTCAATATATGTCAACATTTCTACATGAGAATGTGTGTGTGACCCCATGCGTGCGAACACACACACACACATATACACACGCCATATATAGGTGTTTCTATGCAAAGTAGATGTGAACCTACCTTTTCTGCCAAGCTGCTGAATAAGATTTTAAAATGGAGCTATTGGTGTGTGTCATTTGTGTTTTTTGTGTAAAGTTTATCTCAGGAAGAGAGGGCAGGGTGCTGCACAAGAAGCCCTGCCTCAACTAGAAGATCCTATTGAGATGGCCAAGAGAGAAGAAAAAAAAAATGTTGTTATTATTTTACATCAGTGCCCCCCATTGATATGATTTGCATTCTGCTTGGTGGCCATGGAAATGCCCCAGCATAGATTGATATATTTCTCAGTTGATTAGGTTTTACATGAATGTGTTGCTATACACCAGTTAGTATGCTGTTTACCCTGTGTTTTCTAGAAGTTCACGCATCTATCAGCACTATAATACATGGAAAAACAGACCAAGAATGGTTGTGTGGTTAGAGGTAAGAGATGGAAAGCAGCACTCATCCCTGCCTGACAGAATAGGCAGCTGAAACTCTTCAGAGACAGGAACCAGTATCTCTGTAAACTGAGAAGGGGTCCAGATTTGGTGGCCAGGTGGAGCATGCAACACCCAGGAGACCAGGGTAGTCACCACTCCCTACTCCCACAAGGCTATGTGCATTCTTAGCTAATGTTGGGCCATATCTGGAACCATTTTTGATTGGTGCAATTTGCCATCAAAAGTGATATGCTATTGTGTAGTTGATAGAGTCAGGGACACTGCCCACACACTGCAGTGCACGAAACAAGTACTGAATATCAGCAGCACCAAACAGACACCAACAGCACTCTTGTTGATGGCCTGCCTAGCCTGCATAGTGCTATGTGAGACTCTCACAAATCACAGATCATTAGAGGCTGTGTCATTAAAACCCCTTACATGATGGCTGGGGACCAATGAAAATGTTTCTCCTCAGCACTCTCCCCCACAGAATCAGGTTCTGGATGGTCAGGGTTCAATCTGGAGCACTTTCAAAACTCAGAACCAGCATTAGAACAACTGATAATTTGTTTCCAGGTCAGAGGCATGGAGGTCTCCAAGTGATGTCTTCTGCTTTAACTTAAATATAAACCTTATTTGGAAAATGTCTTGTTTGTACAGCTTGCACAAAGAGTGTCTGTGTTAGTGACAGTTTAGCAGTTCTGCCTTTGGCCTGACCCCGCCCCCCAAATACAGGAAGAGCAGTCTTCTTAGTGCAGTGTGGTTGGATGTCTTCTTGTGTTGTGAGTACCTAGGCTATCAGGGAAAGCCTCAAGTTTGGATTTTGGAGTTTTCTTTTGTCAAAAGAACAGAATGTCTCAAGAACTGTCTTTATCTGTTAATCTCTTTAACCTACCATTTGTCTTCATTATGACAAATCTCCTTACTGAGAAGGGCAGGGTGTGGAGAAAGTGCTATGAAATGAGGGAATGAGGGTCTGCATGGTATATAGTGATGAAGTAATCCATGTTCAACATCAGATCAGCACTGTACTGCTGGAAAGAGCCAGAGGCCTGTGTCAAAGATGAGCCCTTTGTGATCAACTAATTCTGTTATCCTGACCAAGGCTTTCTGAGTGACACTTTTGTCCTAACTTCAAGTCAGTAATAATAGTCTTCCCTTCTAGGGTACTTTGATCATTAACCACAGCTCCTCCTGCATGGGATACCTTAGACTAAGGGGCTGTGTTTGAGCAGTCCCCAGGCCTCATATCAGCATGGTGGACTATGCCCAGGGACCTTCTTGGAGCTTGGGTATGATACAGTGCAGTTTTCCTGAAATAACTTCTGAGTTCTCTTCTATGTCAGAGAAAAACTGAGGACTGTTCCTTAGCCACCAGAGTATCTCCTGGTATCTTACTCCTCTACCTTCTTCACTCAGTCTGCCTCAGGCCTTTTCAGTCTACTTTTTCTGGTAGATGTACCTGCTCTTCTTTCTCTATCCCAGCAACTCTTCCCCATCCTGGGGCTGAGAGATGCTTCCTTCCCTCCATGACTCTGCAACTCACTCCTTAAATTTGTACTGTGGGGTTTGTGTGTGCATCTGTGTGTACATGTGTGTGTTTGTATAGGTACTCAAGCACACAAGAGCTCATATGTGAATGCACACATAGTAGGCCAGAGAATGGCCTGAGGTGCCATTACTCAGGTTATGTCCACTTTTGTTTGTTTGTTTAGTTGGTTGGTTGGTTTTGACTACAGGACCACTCAATGAACTAACCGCATTTGCTCTACTGGCTGGCCAGTGAGTTCCCAGGAATCCCCCTGCCTCTACCTCCTCGTCATTGGAATTATTATAATTGCATATTATCATGACCAGTGCGTTCTGGGGATAAAACTTGGGTTTATTGAATGAGTTATCTCCTCAGACCCATCCTCCACTGTATTTTTTAATAGATAGACCTTTACAATGTTCCTGCTTGTTTGGCCTTTTGTCTAAGTCTGTCTTGCCCACTTCACTCCATCTGCCTAGGCCCTTTTTCCATGGCCTACTGCATAAAATCTCAGTATCATCTTCATCCTTCCTTCACTTGTCAGTGGAGGTCCACCGTCCTGACATCCAGACACATTGACAGCCTCATCTGTGTCCTCTGGGATCCCCCTATGGTTGGTGTTCTCCCAGGGTTTTTTCTCTGATAGTCTTTTGAGAAGTTGAGTCTGTCATTCTCAGTTTAAACACAGTCTCCTCCACATTGAAGCCACCTCCTCCTAGAAGGAAATAATGCCCAGGTTTTACATCTTCAGCATTGCTTTTGACCTTGATTGACATATTTAAAATATACTTTGTGTTGCATCTCCTGTGACATAGGGGCTCCAGGATTGGACAGGTCTGAGTCCAGATCTTCTCCCTGTTTATGACCCTGGAACAGGGTATTAGCTCTGGGGTCTCATTTTCCCTATGTTTAGGATGAACACAGGAAAATGAGTCTTTGCAGGTACCTGCAATAGCTAGGGGGACAAAAGGAAAACAACTCTGAGGTTCTTAGGGTAGGTTGAAACATGCTGGGAGCCTTGGGCAGAGAGAGGGTAGAGATTCTAGTGGTGAGATAAGTCTTCCCTATAGAGGCCTAGTGTCTCCATCCACAGTACACAGATGTGCTATCCTCAGAGAAAACACAAGGCCAAAGCTGGAAAGCAGTGAGGTAGGAGAGCTGTTAAAAATGTTATTCTTTCATTCTTCTGGTGTTCCTATGAAAGTAGGCTATGGTTTTCTCATGACAGCTATGTGAGGATCTGTCATAAGGATTAATTACTTTACCTATTGATTTAATGGGACATTCACTTGGGAGTGTCAAGACACCTGCCCAATTATCACTTAATTAGCCTGGGAAAGCTTAGTTTGTCAGTATGCTATGCACTATGAGAGAAAGAAGGAGAGAAGATGGGTAGGTGCAAGCTAGTTCAGAGATTGAGATCAAGATCTCAGTAGGTCCATCCTGTGGAAACAAGTGATTAAATAGAGTCATTAACCATTTCAGTTTGGTTTTATGCCTCTGTGTTTAATACTCATTTTATTCTTGTAGCCCCAGTATTAGGGATTTGGCAATCTGCATTTGTAGCCAGGTTGCCATAGAGAACATTTCTGCCTCACATTATGAGGATACATATTCCTCCAGTTTCCAGAATAAATTTAATTCCCACATATACAGGGAAAGTATTCAGGGGCTATTTGAAAGTTTCTAATTTTTAAAGAAATTATTTACTGTGTATTTATTTAAAATGAATTCATAGTTACTCGATCTCTTTCAGTTTGATCTTTTCTTAAGCACATGAATTATTCCATCTTTAAGAAAGAAAAATATTTCTCCGACATTTTAAGAAACAATTTTAATGGGTTGTCAGATCCTAACCCATTATTAGTGTAAAGGTCTAGAGTGGAGATTTGTTTGTTTCCATCAGGGGTTGTAAACTGAAATGATGATTAAAGGGTGTGGTTAGAACACTATGAATTCTAGGGCTGGGCATGTAGTTCAGTTAGTAGAGCACTTGCTTAGTTTAGTGTGTAAGAAACTCTGTGTGCCATCCTTAGCACTGCATAAACTGGAGGTAGTGGCACATGCAGTAATCCCAGCACTGGGGAGGAAGAGGTGGGCAGACCAGAAAATCAACTACATATCAAGTTTGAGATCAGCCTGGGCTCCACGAGAACCATCCTGGGAGGAAGGCAGAAAGGAATGAAATCCAAGCATGGATTCTAGACTAATCACTACCCGATAAATAGGTGGATGTCAAGATTCCCAAGAACAGTGGACAGCGAAAAGGGCATCCCAGTGGGCTTATGATTGGTTGGCAGTAGGATAGGAGAAGCAAGGGTAAAATCGAAGACAATGTTTGTTTGAACAGGAGCTTTTTGCTAGCTTGGTCCCTGGTGTGTATTGTGTGAGTGGCATGAGTTCTGCACATGTATATGTGTGGTGTGGTATGGGCATGCTGTATACATGCACATAAGCTCATGTATGCTCTAGGGTATTGTGTGTCGAAAATGTAAGAGCATTTGCATAGTATGTTATTAAAATGGGCTACATATGAAAATGCTCATGATTGTAAAGAAGGTATTACAAGCAAACGAGGACTTTCATGTGTGTGAGGATGTGTATGTGTGTGTGTGTGTGTGTGTGTGTGTGTGTGTGTGTGTGTGTGTGT
>CABHPQ010168377.1:0-47682 GCA_902168405.1 Peromyscus aztecus | reverse complement strand
TGTCAGGGACAAGGACAGAACCTCTAGTTAGTGGAAAAATACAGACCCCCATAAGACAGGGAACTAGATCATCTTACAGTCAGGTTTCCTAGCAACAGGACATTGAGTAGAGCCCTTGACCTTTTCACCCTGTAAACATCCTGTTAGTTTGCCCCACCTTATGCAGATAACAGCCTCTTGCTCCCCCCACCCTGCAGGAACTATCTAAACCCTCCTGGAGAAAAATAGAGTTGCACCTTGATCAGAAATCTTGACTTGGTGTATTTCCTTTGTGTCTCCTGTCCCTAATCATTCCGTCCTTAGGGTGGTCGAGAACCCATTGAAGCCCTGCTGGACGGGGCACAGGTAATTTTTTTGTTTTTTGAGACAGGGATTCTCTGTGTAGCTTTGTGCCTTTCCTGGAACTCACTTTGGAGACCAGGCTGACCTCGAACTCACAGAGATCCACCTCCCTCTGCCTCCCGAGTGCTGAGATTAAAGGCGTGTGCCACCACCGCCTGGCAAGAGGTAATATTTATCCTTTTTGGTTGAAAGCTTTGCTCCCTGTCTTCTGGTTCCCCAGCCAGAAACTTCAGCATCACTAACATGGGCCTCCTCTATGTTAATATCATTTTAGTGTCTACCAAATTTCTATCACAATCCATAGAATTCCCTGACCTACAGGCTTCTTCAGAGCTGTGCAGTTACTTTCTCACTGGTCTACTTACTTTCCTGGCCATGTCCTTTAATCCATTTTTCTACAGTGGACCCAGAGTAATTCCTGTGTCCTGTTAACCTACTTGAAATTCCCTGCTGAGCCATCAGTGCACCACTTTCCTGCAAGTTGAAGCCCCACTCACCAGAATGCCTTCACTATCAGCTCCTTCACTTTGAGGCTTTGCCAGCCCCTGAAGACTCATCTTGAATAGATCTGATCCATGTCAGTGTTTTACTCTCTTCAGTTTGTCAAATGCACCACGTGTTCTTTAAAACCAAGCCTCTAGCCAGGCTCCTCTATCCAGAGCACTCTTTCCTTCCATTTCTTCTGTCCTCAACCCTGATTTCCCCATCTATTAACCAAATTTCTTGAGCTAATCCTTGAAAATTTGTTGTGTTTTAGCAGAAGTATCCATTGCTCTTCCATGTAAACTGAACTTCACAGAAGGGCACTGTGTGTTCTGGGGATCCTGCAAACTGGCTGAGGGACTTAGAACTTTGTGATCCTGGAGACTTGGAATGTGGCAGCCCAGATGCAAGTTCATCACAGGCTGGTAAGCTGCCATAGTAGTCATTCATTGCCTCGCCCTATAATTAATCTACAACACATCTGACAATGAGGTTAAAGTCTTGGTCAATAGGTAGCAGTAGCAACCTGTAAAGGCATGCCCTTTGCTTTGCTAAAACTACATGCCTGATGTCACTACAAAATAAAATACCTGGATGTCACTACAAAAAACGTTTGATACATGACTTAATATGTGATTTTCTTTGGTTTTGTGATGTTAAAAAATTATATGCCTGCTTCCATAATGGAATGTGCAAAGGAAAACCCATGTTCATATACCTGGGCCATATTATTCAAACTTGGATGAAATTAAGATGTATATTATTGCCTTTGTAGTAAGTTGTATTGTGAGTCAAGCTTAGAAGTCTTTTACATTCCTCAAAGCAATTATAGTGTAGATTGACCATATATTTATACTAACTACTAAGTAGTACAACCACCTACCCTGATGTTTGCATATCCTGCTATATTACAAGCAATAAGATCCAGTGATGTGTTTATTGTATTGGGAATTCAAATGCAATATTAGCCATATTTTGAGCCCTGCATTAGACTAAGAGGTCTGTCTCAGTGGATGAGGTTGAAAGGTACTGAGACTAGTTCCCCACAGGTATGAACCTTGGGCCTCTAGATGTACTTGCAAACATGTGCATGCATCCTTACATATGTGCACACACATGAAAAACATTGAGGGGGACGGAAAGGAAAAAAAAATCAAATGGTTCCCTATTTTGACCTGTTTCTTCTCAACTTAAAATTGCAAAGATAATAATTTGAGAGGCAAGAAAAAGCTTAAATAAACCCCAGCTACACAAGAGCTAAGTGAAAAACATTCATCATTTTTTATCATTACACAATGGTCCATTAGATAAAATGGGTTAATTAGCTGAGGATCAGAAGTAAACACAAAGCAAAACAACAATTACAACAACAAAAAATACATTCATAATTTACAACTAATATTCATGAATAGGAATTGGGAAGGCTTCTAAGGAAATGAAACCAACAACAATGGTATCTAAATCAGAGGCAACATAAAAATATTTGATCAGACATTAAAACTTCATGTAAAATTGGTGAGAGGAAATTAAGAATTGGAACAAAAAAGCACACTCTGCTCTAGTCCAGCCTTGCTAGCAACAGTTCACATCTACATGCATTTTACATTGCATAGCTTGACTGTGAAATTTAATTAAAAACAAATTATAAACACAGCACCTCAAGGCTACTGAAGACTTCACAGTCTGAACCTGTATTTTTGAAATATCTTGCTCTCATAAAATCTAAAAGCATGCACCACTACTGATCTTATCACTTATGTTTGACTTGAGAACTGATGGCTTATCCAATTCAAATATATCCACGTAAGATAAATCTAGACCCAATGACCTAGTCACAACCACCCAAGGTTCAATCTATACAGCAAGTGAATGGAGGTTATCCCTGTGGTTTCATATTGGCCTTGATAGCCATACAGATTGGTCTTCAGTGAATAAAAAATATATTATGTAAGAAGATGACTGGATGAGGTCAATGCAAATGAGCACATGAATGAATGAATAAATGAATGAATGATTCACATGTTACAAGGCATTTCAGGATGAGAGATCTAATATGACGATAAATTGAGCAGTCTATTGAATTTTAACTCTTTATTTTTCCCTTTTCTTGTGATCCTACATAAAATAAATGCCAACAAATAAAAAGGAAGCCACAAGTGGAAATGTTGTCTAGTTTGCTTACAGAATTATTTTAGAGAGAAAAAAAATGTAGTGCTTTTCTTCCTGGTGACATGGTCCTAGACTGTCTTTGAAGAAGAGAGGTGGAAAATAGCCAGATCTTCATTCCTCCATTCATCATTCAGAACCACTCACCAGTATCTGTGGGAGTGTAATTGATTTCTTCTTGTTTATTTGATAAACTCCACACTTTAGCTGGGAGGATGTCAGACTCCAATGTAGTTTTATAGTCTCTTCTGAGAATGCAGTTAGTCAGACATCATGTAGATAAAGTATCAGTCTGGCTCCTGAATGTCTTCCGAACATGGAAATAAGTGCCCTGTTTACAACATAAGTTTCTCCAAATGAGCATTAGGAGTGGTGTTTCCTCCTCTTCATTTCTCCACTGAAAGCCTCCTCCTTTGTGGCATTCTGTCTTTAATCTCAGGAGACAAGCATGAGGAAGGTTGTTACATGCTTCCGGAATTGATTCATAAAGCTGGGTGCTAATTTCCTTAAGTAGAAAGCCTGTGTGAAGAGACTCCTCCCTGCTATATTGTGGGGAGTAAGACTCCAACAGAGAGATTTGTAACTCATTCATATAAAATGGTATTCTGAGCTCCCAGAACGCTTTACATCACTATGGAGAGAGGGAAATAAGAGACAAACAAGGAAGTCCTGGTGTTTCTGTCATGAGACTTCAGAGTTTCTGAGTGTCTTCAGTATTATACAAGCATTTACCTATACACTCCTCTATGTCCTCTGAGTACAATTTAAATCATTAATTCTTAAATGTCATCAGTAATCATATATGCAGAGGATTTCCATGGTTTTTGTTGGTTTGTTTTTTTTGCTTTATAGTACTCATCTGAGTTTTGATATTAGAATTATACTAAAGATATGTGGCTATCAAACTTTGAATAAAATATATTTAAAAGAAAATGTTCACTTATATCTTCTATACTAACTCAAGGCATACTATATGTCACCCTGAACACTTAAAGTACCTTGTTTTCTTGTGTATACTTGTGTGTGTGTTTGAGAGAGAGAATGTGTGTGTGTGTGTGGGGGGGGTGCTTATTAGCAGCATTTCAGTCCTTTCAAAGATAAGCATGCTCGTTTTAGACTTGCAAGCATTTGAGTGGGAAGACAGTAGTTCTGAGTTTTAACCCAAGACATGCCATCAGTTACAGGAATAGCCAGTTCTACAACACCCTGGCTTGTGCTTTAACTTTGCTGAGTGACTATTTTCATAACTGAAAAACTGAAGGCTGATAAACGGATGAGAAGTCCTCAACAATCTATTTGCCTGAGTTAGTGAATTGAAATAAGGTCCTTGAAATAAGGAAGATAGTTTTGTAGGTGAGGAGCTGACAGACAAAGTGATGGGTCAATGAACTAAAAGTTTAAGAAGGAGCCACCAAAAGCATTTTAGCAGTGTCATCTTCCATTTTATGAATAGATTGAAAGATCCCCAGGTTAAGATTTTATTTTACAAAGAGAAAGAATGAGTTGCCTCCAAAGAGTATTCTATAAAGTAGTGAATACTTCCTGATCTGCAAACATTTCAACTGCTGCTTTTCATAAGGTAGGCAACATGTCTAAGACAAAAATGGTATTAACTATAAGTTAGTAGAATTATATTATAGACAGAACAATTTGAGGAGCAATGTAGAACACTAGTGATTCACTGATGTCTGTATTAGCCAGCCTCTGATGTCTATGTGACTGGTTTCCTTAAAGTTTTGTGTAGTGGATTCTGAAGGTGTCCTATGATAATTGGTTTAGAAAGAACAGTTAATATATGAATCTGATAACAGTATGTAGAAAATGTGATAAACAGCTGGTACTCTGCCACCTTGAATCTAAGTAACGATTTGGAAATCTGAAGTTTTGTTAATTTATGTCATCAAACATCATTAAACACCTAGATGCATGTGCTGCGATGTCAGAACTCATTTTCATCATAGAGCACCATATGTTTTTCACATCAGAAATTCCTACTTTGCTAAATATCACATCCAACATAACAAAAGACAGAAAATAGAAGTTGTTCTGGATGCAGCAACAGCAAAGATTGGCTAAATGTATGATCCTATTCATGGCCCTTGGAGTTTAATACAATGCTCTATTTAAGGTAGAAAGTATGAAGGAATATGAAATTTTAATTTCAAGTGATGTTTAACTCCTTTATTGTTTGTAAATAGGACAGGATCCTAAAGTTAAAGGAGAGCTTTACTAAATACAGGAAATAAAAAAGCAATCTGAGAATAAATCATTATTTATTGCAATACAGTTAGATGATGTCAGCAATGAGGAATCTAACAAAGACACAGAGAAATATATTGTTGTAGCCTTTTGGTGTTACACCAGGAGAGAACCCATTACAAAGACACAGGCAGAATCCTGCCAGCCATCTTTGTAAAGATAAAGAGAATAAGCAAGGACATGGGATGTGGTGTGCTTTCCATTCTTTTTTTTTTTTTTTAAGTGCTTAAAACCTCTGCTATCAATACTTTCCATACATACCCTTTCCTTCACTAGAGTCTGGCATCTTCATGTTCAAAACATTTTTATTTGTCAAACTTTTCCAAAGAGTCATCTTCTAGTCCTGAGTGAGACTAAACCCACACATGCCTTTCTACACAGAACTGGGAAGGAAAGCCTGGCACATGGCAGACTTAAGAGGCTTTCACTCAGCTATGTTGTGTTCACTCCATCTCACCTTGCTAGCCATGCAAACTGGTGCTTCTTGGAGTTAATAACAAAATTCAGGTTCATCCTTTTAGCACCCTGCATTCAAGGACTAATTTTAGCTTCTCTTGTCTAATGAGTTAGTGACTACTAGCACATTTGCCTCTAGATGATAAAATTTCGTTGGCTTGGTTTTGCTGCTGTTGTCTCCTTTTCTGTACCCCCGTGTCCTTGTAGCCAATGCCTTTACAAAAGGTCCATCACACACATTTTAGTAGTGTATTGGGAGGTTGTGGAAATAAATGCATTTAAGCAGACTTTCTCCCAGCTCTCTCTTTAATGCTCTCCAATCAGACTTTAATCTTCATGAATCTAAAAATGCCTTTGTCAAGGTGACTTCTTGCTTGCCCACTCAGGGCATTTGATTGGCTTGACTGCCTCTCCCTGTTGCACTTTTTATTTCTGAGTTCATAGACTATACTACCTAGGCACTCTTCCTCTATTTGGCTTCTTCTCAGGAACGTCAGGGCACTTTTGGGTTCAGCTCTAGGTCTTCTTGTCTGAACATTCTATACTTTCTCCAGATCAAACATCATCCAATCCTCTATGCTAACAATTCCTACCTTTACCCAGATCCCCAGATTTGATAAATTACCTAAAAGATATTGGTTTCTTAAAGGATTCTCAATGCTTTGTTTCCCAAAACTAGCTCTTGATGTCCCTATGCTTCAAGTTCTAGTCTCTTTTCTCTGAGTCCATGGTGTTATCATTCTTTTAACATTCATAAAGCCATGATTCTGTCAGACATTTTAATCCCTACTTTCAATATGTATCCCAGATTCAATCATAGTCCCAGAGGATAAGTGTCCATTTCATGCAATCTGGGCAATATGACTATCTTATCTCCTCTAGTTACTTTCTGATAGATGGTTCAGGCCATTCATGGTACTGATGCTCCAATAACTCCAGAGATGCTAAGTCTTCTCAAGCTGGTTTCTCTTGACCACTCTATCCATGTTCACCCCCTTCCACCCCTGCACCATATTCACTCTAGGTACACTGGCTGTCTTTTTCCCTTCTGTCAACCCACACTTCTTCCCAATTCGGACTTTCACAATCACTGTTAACTCTGACTGGAAAGCACTCTGTTGAAAGGAAGCCAGCTTTGAAATATGCAGGCTTGTACTTGCAAATGGTATTCATCAAAAGTCTCTTCCACACACCAGCCCACCCTTCTTCTCGCCATTGTGTACTCCATTTTCCTTCAAACAACTTATCCCTTGACATCTTTTTATGAACTTGTTTTTCCCCTTTCTGGAATTAAGATCCATAACTACTGAGAAATTTTCTTTGTGGTTTACTTCTCCACTCATAACGTATACAGCATCTGTCTAACAAGATGAAAGCATTGGTAGGATAAATGACGAGAGGAGAAAAAGTAGATGAGAGGAAAGTAGACAAACATTCATGGCCCAAACTCTTCTTTCTGTTCATAGCCTAGGAGAGGATGTGGACGTGTGAACTATAAATGAGGACTACACAGGTCGATGGAGGATCAATAATGGGGTACAGTCTGCAATACAATTCCAGAAATTCGCATAGTTTAAGGCTTTGCTCTGGTTTCACCACCTGTCATCAGTCCTTGTGTGAAACAGGCAGATCAGTAGGTTTAGCATAGAGACAAGTACTTTGGATTTAACAATCATGAGCAAGAGATGAGGATCACTTCTCAGGTCTTAAGTGAAAAATTTGGCTGGAGTTCATAGTTACTCCTCCTCATCCTGGCTTCAGTCGTGAGACAAAGAACACAACAGTAAAGCAGCAAGAGAGTGAGCACCCAAATAGCAGAAGCCATGTACCTAACCATGACACACACTAAAGGCAACAGAAGCCCAAAGACCTCATCCATGGTCCAAGAACAGATGGGCTCCTCAGTCATTATAAAACAATGCCATTTTAGTAAGAACAGCCCCCAAAAGGGAAGGTGATCTTGAAAAAGGGCATTTTTTTCCAGATGAGAGAATGAGACTTCCCTGAAAGATACTAGAATATCTTATTGAAGTAAGTTAAACTGATTTAAATGTTTCAATATGTTTTTCCTTATCACCTATTAAGGGCTTATAAAATAATCCTAAAGAATTATTCAAAAGAATTGTTTCATTTTTTATTCTTTGAATCATTATGAATGCTAGTAGGCTATTTGGGTTCTGAAACTCATTTTATATTTTAATGCTTACATGACAGCTTTGGCCCTGACTACTCAAGTAGTCACATAGGAAAGTGTAGAGGCAGATCCTAGATGGAGACTCACAGTGTGTTAATACAATAAAGACACCTACTTAATATCATTGAGATCTGAGCTGTCTGGACAGGGAAAACTATCTGAACTGCCCATTTAATTTAGGTCTTGACAAATAGGATGTGCTCAATAAATAAACTCAGTAAGAAACTGGAAGGCAACACAAAGATTCACGTGTCTGCTTTGGAGAGCAGTATGCATAGCTGAACTGCCAATAAGGAAGAACATGGGTTCAGCTTCCTGCCAGGAAACATGAATTGCTGAAGGGGCAATCAGGTGTGGGTATCTATTAATCAGGAAAAGAATTCCGGAACGCCCAGTTGAACTTTCGTATATTTTGTCTGTAAACTCATCTCCTTTTTCTTCCGAATGGCAGGGACAGCATGACCAGATGGCCTCCTCCTCTTGCTGCTATGCGCACCCCCGCCCCCAAGAGTGAAATATATCTTCAGGAAAGTTCTCATGTTTTCCAGTACCTGATATAACTCACAAGGATTTCAATAGTAATGATATACACTTTTTGAAAGTGAAGTCAGTTTTTCTCAAAGCCAAGCCTTCCTGAAATGTAAGTGCATATTCATACAGAATGGCAGTTGCATTATCTGTCTTTCTGGGATGGTTGAGAGCAGATCAGTTTGAACTCAAATATCCTGCCTTTGCCTTGTTAAAGTTTTGCACTGTAGGATTTTGTAGAATTGGCAGCCTAATTATTTCATTCTTATTGTTATGTAGATAGTTGGTATTTCAAAAACTGTAGTTATATCACAGATTTTTATGAAAATACTTATAATTCTGAATATCACTAGTGAAGTATTTAGAAAATACAAATGTATCCATAATTATTTTAAAAGAGAAACAGATTAGAGCACCATTTACTTCAATAGACTTCTAGTAGACAGCTTTCCAAATTTATTTTCCTCCTTGACATACAGCTTTTTGAATTCTATATAATTTTTGTGTGGTCTGTTTTCATTTGTCCTTTTAGTTAAATGTATTTTATTCTTATGTGTTTAATGAAACACTCTTTGAAAGCATTATAATATTTTCTATGAGCTACATAGCTTACTACTACTCTATTACTATTTAATGTGATTTGTGCAGGACAGTTGTCACTTGTTATTTTCACTTATGAGAATAAAAATATTACTTATTTTCAAAAACATTTTCTCATTGCAGCTGTGATAGTATCCTAGACAACTGTGTAACAGACGATGTGGGATCAAGCCAAGGAACAGAGCATTGGAATCCAGTTGAAGGTTTTTGCTCAGGAAAGTTGGTGCTGAGAAAGGCAGTCAGCTATGTACAGTATGTTGGCCTCTCCTCTGCTGCCTGAGGATGTCTTGGCTTGGTACACTTCCACCCTAAGAGAAACTGTCCTAATAGGCTGTATTAGGCTCATCACCATCTGGGAAAATTCACTTCCCAGTGTTAGGCTTAATGAACATTCCTTTGTTTAATGGCCCTCAGTATGAACTGAACCAAACCCCGCTCTTCGTAGTTCAAACACATGTAGGAGGGTTATAGTTCCTTCTACCGTGGTTTGAATTGGGCTCTGTGAAGTTCTAATGGTCCTAGTTGGTCACAGAAGAGATCCACTGTATAGAGTTAATGCATTGCACGGCTGATACTCGCCTCCTTCTCTCCTCTAGTTTTAGGCGAACTGAACTGGTGTGCATATTGGTGATGTCAGTGGACTCCAGCCATGTCCTGGTCTTTTATGGGGGTGGCATTCACTGACTTCAATTTCAATTGCACAGCAGACTCCTCTGTAGGAAACACTGAAAGAGTTCATTTGATTCTTTGCCTACATACTCCACTGACACCATTGCCCATAATTTTTATTGATTTAAGAAGTAGGATGGGGGCTGTGGGGATGCTCAGTAGGTAATAGTACCCAGTGCTTTTGAGGAAAACTTAAGTCTATTTCCCAGCACCCACAGCCACCTGTAACTCCATCCTAAGAGATCTAATGCCATCTATTGACTAGCCGCTGCCAACTTCTATGTGTATGTGGTGCACATCTGTATACTCAGACAAACACATGCATGTAAATAAATTAGTATTTAAAAATGAAGTAGAATCATGGCATTTCACACACCTGAAATAGTGGTGAACTGAGTTTTTCCATAGTACTCAAATTCAACTGTGTGTGGCTGTTGGGTTGTCAATGAAAAAGAACTAAATTATGTCACTAGAGAGGTAGTTATCTTGCAATATAGTTATTTGTTATCAGAGTAAAATTCTTTATAGATAGGACATAAAATAGCTCGAAAATTAACTATTCCTGAAATCATTAAGTTTTCAGCATACCAAACTTCCTAAATCATTTCTCTACTCTGTACTAATTCCATAATATTTATGAATACAAAACTAATTTCTATGATTTTACAATGAAAAGCACAAAATATGTCAAAACCATATCAGCCATAACTGTGCTGTCACCATGTGGACGTCCATGATCTGTGCTGCTACTGACTGTAAAGGACAAGGAAGCTTCCTCTGCAGTGATATCAGTGACTGCAGACTCACAGTTAAGAGTGAGAGACATAGAAGGCTTCTGGGACAACCTCTTCCCATTACATTCCATGACCTCCCCCGCAAAGGAAAAGTTTAGAAGCCATTGAAGAGAACTTTTAAAAATTGTGATGTGGATACTGAAGTGTAGCTCTTCACGATTGATGGCTCTGGTGCAGAGGAGATGGGGAAGGACTCTATTTTCATTTTTCAAATGTTTTTAAATTCATTTTACATACCAACAACAGATCCACGTCTCAACCCTCCTCCCACTCCCCCCACCACCTGTCTTCCCCTTCCACAGCCCTCATCCCTTCCTCCAACAAGGTAAGTTCTCCCATGAATGGACAGCTAAGCCTGGTACATTCAGTTGAGGCAGAACCAAGACTCTCCCCACTTTATCATGGGTGAACAAGGTGTCTGACCATAGGTAATGGGATCCAGAAAGCTCGCTCATGCACAAGAGATAGATTCTGATCCCACTGCCAGGGGGCCCTTCAAACAGACCCAGTTGTCTCTGGTCAGCAGAGGGTCTAGTCCAGTCCCATGCAGATTCCACAGCTATCAGTCTAAAGTTTGTGAGTTCCTTTGAGCTTGGTTCAGTTGTCTCTGTAGATTTCCCCATCATGATGTGAAAGAGATACCTTGATAGAGGGAGGCATTTTGTAGTAAGGGAGAAACCTGGTGCTAGGGAAATTCCCAGGAATCCCACAAGGATGACCCCAGATTAGACTACTAGCAACAGTGGTGAGGGTGCCTGAACTGGTCTACTCTGGTAATCAGATTCACGAATACCCTAACCTTCATCCAGTAACTGATGTAAGCAGATGCAGAGATCCACAACCAAGCACCAGGCTGAGTTCTGAGAGTCTAGTCAAAGAGAGGGAAGAGGGATCACATGAGCAAGGGCGGACTCAATTTTCTTTAAGGGGCTGGCCACTAGGAGTGTTACCATGCTCCAGTGAGTAAATGAGCAACACATATTGAACCTTTTGCTGTGTTGGGGGGGGAGTGGACCTGGGAGGACTGAGAAGTGAGTGTGATCAGGATGCATTATATGAAATTCTCAAATAATCAATAAAAATATTACATTGGAAAAAAAGAGAGCAGGACTAGAATCCAGTTGTGTCAAATAATGTTGCAAAAGGAGATCATTGTGAGTGAGAGAATATTTCTTTTGGCTTCAATTGTGAAAAAAACTGTAGCATTCTGTTGAAATGCAGGATGCTTCTTTGCTGTGCTTAAGTAATGATTCTTGAGATTTCAGCTCAATCGCCTCATTTGAAAAGACAGGAAAAATGGGGTGTTCTCTTTGCCCTTTCCAAGTGTTGGTACAGATGGGAGAGAGAAATTTCTCTTGTGCTCCACAAGGTTGTAAACAGTTGCACAGTACAGAACCTCACTGCATCAAACATGGAGCTGCAAGAGTATGCAGCTTCTAAACTCACAAAGCAGGAACTCTGTTAACAAGAGTCATTCCTTTGAGATGTATGCAGACACTTGCCTTGATGCACCACTGGAAAATCTCTCCCACAGTTCTCATTTTTCTTTCTACCACACCCCTATGGGCAAGCTTCAATTGCACATTAGGAAGAATTGGACTTTTACCCAAACTGATAGCAACCACTGCTACTCTACCTCCAGGAGACCCGGCTTCCTCTTCTGGCCTCCACCTGAACTCAAATGCACGTACTCTACACACACACACACACACACACACACACACACACACACACAAAATCCCTAACTTAAAATGAAATAACCCCCCTTTAAAGGTCCCATTTACAATGCATACAAAAATACTTAGAGTAAATTTAATCAATAAGATAAATATCTACATACTGAAAGCTATTATTTCTTTAAATCTTTGAATAAGACACACTCACACATACATATACACAAAACAAATAAATAAATGTAATAATGAGAAAAATTAAAAGTCGACCAAGATGGATTAAAAACTTGAGCCTAGCACCAGAAACCATGAAGTTATAAGAAGATAACATGGGGGAAAGGTAGATGGCACTGGTTTAGGCAGAGGTGTTTTAGAAATAACCCCAGGAACATAGGGAAAAAAAGCAAAATCGGACATGTATGATTACATCTGATTAAATCACTTCTGCCTAGTTGAGGAAACAATCATCAAACCAGAGAAGACCTGTAGATGAGGAGCAAACATTTCAAAACCATTTAAGCTACAAGGGGCTAATGCCGTACTCAAAAGATACACAACAGGTACCTGAAAGAAAATGCCATTATCTCTAACCATCAGGGGCATGCGTACTGAAATCACAACAAATACCTCATTCTTCAGAACAGTTATCAGAAAAATGAAACATAAATTCTCACATACTATTGGTAGAAACATAGATTATCAGAGATATTTTAAAAAGCGGGATGATGTTTTCTCAAAAAAAAAAATGAAAAAGCAACACCACATGAGTGAGTTAATCTCCTCTTGTATGTACCCACATGGATTTGCTCAAGATATATGTGTATTTTCATGTTTACCCATCAGTATTTATAATAGTCAGGATACAGAATCAATCTAAGGTTCTATTAATGCATTGCATTAGCAGTCAGAGTTCTCTAGGAACAAAACTGACAGAATGACTTAATGAATATGACCACAAGCATACATATCATATATATGTGATATATATCAATATATCAAATATATACATCAATATATAATATCATATATTAATACATTATATGATAATATAAAAATGACTATATTTTAATATAATTAATATATGTACTAAGGGTACATATAAATGCTGTGGTCCATGTAGTCTATCTGACAAAGGCTATTTCCTAAAGGAAAGGCCAAGAATCCAGTTGTTGTCCAGTCCACTAGATGTGATGTCTCACCAGTCCCAATGTGGTGCCAGAGTTCTGGAGGAGTCCTGGAGAGCAGCTGCTCATCAGTCTACACTGCAATTCCCAAAGGAATGGATTCTAATACCAGTGAAGGAACACCTCTGCAGCCGGATAGATGAATTGTGAGTGAGAGGGAAGGCAAACAGGCAAAAAGCAAACACTCCCTTCTTCCATGTTCTTTTATGTGGACTGCCACCAGAAAGTGTGTCCCATGTTTATGGTGGGTCTTCACCTCAAATCCAATTAATAAGATTCCTCACTGGGGTGCCCAGCTTCCTGGATTTTAGTTAACTCCAGAAGTCAAAATGACAACCAAGATTAGCTGTCACATGAATCATTGGGTAAAAAATAATGCAGGTATACAGCATTAGTTTATGTAAAAATATCCCCACAGGCTCAAGTAATTGAACATCTGGTCTACAATAGTCAGTACTGTTTGGAGAACTAGTTCTTGGTGGAGTACTTGGTGGGGGATATATCTTATGTGATCTGTTAGTTCCCTGCTCCTCTTAACATGCCTGTTGCTTTCTGTTATGCTCCCCCACCTTGATGGACTCTTATCCCTCTGGAAGCATAAGCATAAATAAGTTCTTACTTCTCTAAACTGATTTTGGTCATGGCAGTTTATCATGGCAGAAGAAAAGTAACTGATATATTTATACAATGGAGAACTTGACCTTATCAAAAGTGATCCTGATATTTGTGGTAACATGAATGAATGTTGGTATCATGTTAAGTAAAATAAGGCAGGCATAAAAAGATAAATCTTATACAAGTTAACTTCATAGAAATTGAGATTAAAACAGTGATTATCAAAAAATGGGAGGAAGGTAAATTGGAGAGACTGACTGGTGTTGTGAAAGGACATAATGTACTAGTTAGAAAAGAGGAACTGGGTTTAAGAGACTTGGTGTACATCATGATGACTATAACTAATAATAATATACTATATATGTGAAAACTTAGCAAATTTTAGTGTTCTCACCACACACACTTACATATAATAAATATACAAAGTAATGTATCTGCTAAATAACTTGATTTTATCAGTCTGTGGTGTACATTTATATCAAAATTTGTTCTACACTGAAAATCATATAATTTTACTTATATTTTTAAACTTAAATTTTTATTTTGTTATGGTTTTTTTTAAGTTTACATGTGGGGTGTGTGTGTGTGTGTGTGTGTGTGTGTGTGTGTGTGTGTGTGTGTTGTAGTGGGTAGCCAGCCATTCCAGCTCTGACCTAGAAGTTCCAAGCCCCTTTGAGGCTTCAGTAATGGTTATGCCTAAAAGGCGGGGCTGAGAGAGGACGCTGAAGACCTGAGATCCAGATGCATGGGCTCGCTTGGTTCCTGGACCCTAGACGCTGGAGCTAGACCGAGCAGAGTTCTCCAGAGAATACTGTGGGACTGTGCCACACCTTTTCCAGACCCTGTAGCCTATCCCTTCACTTGTAAGTTACCCCACAAAATAAACCTCCCTTTTAACTACGTGGAGTGGCCTTAATAGTTTCACCAATAGTGTGTGTCTGTGAACATATCCCACATGTAGGCAGTTTTCAACAAAGGATTCCCTTGAACTAGAGTTGTAGGCAGTTGTGAGCTATTCAACATGGGTACTAAGAACTAAACTCTGCTCCTCTAGCAAAGCAGAATGTGCTCTTAACCACTGAGCCATTTCTCCATCTCTAAACAAAGATTTGATATGACATTTTTAACTGTGCTCATAAATAGGCTTAACATACTTAATAAAGCATATATTTCTATTCCTAATGGCTCAAACACTACTTCAGTGTATGACTGAAGAAGCTGAGTTAAGACAGTAGAGACAACAGTTCCTACAATGGATAATTATCCTTCAATTTAAATCTGCCAGTTTTTGCCAAGTATATGATTTGACTTTTTGCTGAGCTTTAAATTTTGTTGAAAATGGGTCATTCATTCTTGAGATGTAGTTTTCATGCTTTAATGTTTAGCTCATTGCTTTTCTTCAATTTGAAATTCTTTGATTTGCCTACAGCACTTCTTCCTTGAAAAGCAGTCTTTAGCAAAGGTTACACATAACAGTTATATTTCCCTTTAAAATGTATAAGGCTATCCAAAGTGAGTAATGAAAATGACACAGGTCTCTTACACCTCTACAATAAAGTTCCTTCCTTCAAATATGCAAGATGATTTTGGAGTATGTATGTGTATTATTCTTTGAGAATATTAAGTTCTGCTATAAAATACAAATAAGCAGAAATGATAAATCACATAAGAATGTTAGGCATAGACATTGAGAAAATAGTTGCTTTTGAGAAGGAGATAAATCTTATGTCATTTGTTTGGAATAGGCTTGCATAAGCAAGGAACTTGCAATACATAGGCAGAATTCAAAAGAGATATTACCAAAAAAAGTCAATTTGGTCACTGGTAAGATGTCTGAAAATTGAAAGAATACGTGAGGTACATGGTAGAAAAAACTGGAAGGTATATTTAGAAAAGTTAAGATAGAACAATTAAGTTTCAAGATTTAATTTTCTCATTTCTCATCTGTGATAATCCTACACTGACAATATAAAGTATAGTCTTGCATATGCTTGCAAAATGCAGATTAACCTCTTCCAGTTGAACCATACTAGCCAGAGAGCTTCTCTCTGGCAAGATTTCCTTGTCTGATTATCTAAATCACAGCAGATGTTTCATGTTGTCCTAGACAGCATTTGTTGGACATCAACTCTCATCTTCAAGTTTAATCCACCAATGGAAAACAGTGAGGATACAGAAAGACAGAAGGACAGAGAGAGGGAGAAAGAATTATAAACATTGATATCAACTCTTGAATTGAGTATTTGGCCTCTAAAATCGTGTGAACCAGTTCCAATAATGATTCTTCTATCATATGTATATCTCTCATCTGCCTTTTCCTCTCTCTCTCTCTCTCTCTCTCTCTCTATATATATATATATATATATATATGTATATATATATATCTTTCAATCCTCTATCTGTATATTATCTAGCCATCATCTATCTATGAATCTATTATCTAACAATTTATCATCTATCTATCATCTACCTATTGTGTATCTTATTGGCAGTATTTCCCCAATAAATATTGACTAATAAAGCATCCTATTCAACTAAAGTAGTAGTTCTTAAATTTAGTTGGTATTGCAATTAATTTGAGAGAATAAATATGACACAGATTCACCCCAAATTTTCTAATATAATCAAGCCAAGATGTGGCCAGTTTTTCAGTCCTTTAAAAGATCCCTGAATAGTTATAACCACCGAGATTGATGTTTGTGTTATTCACTAATGATGCAATATATTCCCTTTGAAGAGTTTTTGAAGCATAGTTAACAGAAAAACTGATAAGTGAAGTTCTAAATTTTCAGTCCCCTGAAATGTATGACTGAGTGTTTAATAAGGAGATCTGGAGCAGACCACACACATGCCCAACACATGGCATAAACACTGGCTCTCAGCTTACCCTGCTCTGCTTTTCCTTTGTGCTGAGGAGGGTCTCAGTCTTACAGAGTTGGAAACAATTTAAAGACGGTGCAGTGGAGATTTCAGGAGTCTCCTTGGTCGATGTGTTGTGTGATTGAAGACTGGGGAGATGAGCCATTTTCTATAACTCTGCCTCTTGGAAACGGGGCCACTGCCTTCTTTCCATGCGTGTTGGAGTTATTGGGGCATGAGGGTTGCTTGCCGTTTCCCTCATCCCTTTCCCTCCTTAAGCTCCATCCCACCATTAGCAACACAATATAAAAACATGTTTCCAAGTCTATATACAGGAGACTAAAATGAAATTGATAGTGAAGGGTTAGTGTAACTAGATTTAAATTCATGGTTTGTAAATCCTCACTAGTGACTATCACATCATCATCTTATTATCATGGGCTGATAACCATGCTCCTTTGCAAAATCTCTTTTAAAATTTTTTTACTGCATATTAGAGGCAGAGGCAGGCTGAGTCCCTTGAGTTGCTTATCTTATCTACTGAGGAGTTCCAAAAAACATTGTGATCCTCCTAATGCTTATTAGGACATTCTTCTGTGTCCTGACTTTCTGTTTCCCTGTCAACCTGCTCTCACTTGCTCATGGGTAACCTTCTCTCTTTGCTTTGCATTAGAGTCTTTATTTTGTGATTTATAGACTACTAACTAGATTAACAAAAGTGATTTTTTTTGCATTTTTACATACTGGAATCCAAGCTTAGTTTAGTTTTAATTGATCTTTATAAAGTTCTCTCTCTCTCTCTCTCTCTCTCTCTATCTCTCTCTCTCTCTCTCTCCTCTCTCTAGGACAAATTGTCTTATTAGGTAGCCCTAGCTGGCCTAAAACTGACAGATATCCGTCTGCTTCTGGAGTAGTGGGATTAAAGGTGTGCACCACCATACCATTTTATCTTATGAAATATAAAAATTTGATAGCCATGTGACTTAATGCAGAATATGTAGATTTGAGAAACAAGTCACCAATCTGGGATCTGAAGCTTTATTTAGTTATTCTATGACACTGAGAGATTTATTTAAATATCTTCATAACAAGACTAATATTATTAGAATTTCAAGGCCACTGATAGTAAATACAGATACACACACCTGCATCTATGCTATGTCTATATTTACCTGTGTGTATAGTATTTGGAGCAGTGGCCCAGAGTGGGAGCTACTCACAGCTTGCCAGCTCTGAGCTGAGGCAAATTTGATGACAGAGGAGATACATTGTTGAGGACAGGTCTTGTCAACCATTTTTCAAACATACTTTAACAGTCATAATAAGTAAAGAACACAAACACCAACAAGGAGAGCTGGAAAGGAAGTGTGCTGGTGGATGTACACTTTTCTATGGACCTCCACGAGTTAACTAGTGACTGGTGACTAAACACAACCTGCTACAGCTTTTAAAAGCACAGATGCATGGTTCTGCATTTTCTGTTACAAGTCAGACAGATAAAAATCTTGCACTGTATATAGTTGATCTATTTTTTTTTAGTTTATATCACTTCAATTAAGAAAGAAAATGGATATTTGTTAAAGCAAAGGTTACAGAAGCAGCTTAAGGTAGGTTCTTAACTTCCTTGAGCTTGGAATCTCAGTAGGAAAGCGAGATACACAGGTTAAGGAGTTTAGACATTGCTACAGAATGGTATAGATTACTAGCTGATGATTGACATGGGAAAGTACAGATGAACTCCTTGGAGAAATACATAAATGTAGGCTTGAATTATCTGAAAAGTTTTAGCAGAAGTCACATGACTTGAGCTGGTTCTTAACTTTTGATTTAAGGTTAAGGGATAGAAGGTAGTTTCTGATATCAAATGATTTGAACTATGATTTCTTATCACACAGGGATTCATTAAATTATATTTTACTTGTTCTAATTTTTCTTATATTTGCAGGGTTATTCATTTTTAATGCCCAATTTTCTGGCTGTGACATCAAAGGGAGATACTTAAGCAATGTTCCCTTGCTTCAGAGACAAGCACCTTCCTCTCTCCGATGTGCCACACAGCTTCTCATTTGTAAAACTTCATGCACGCACGGGGATCTTAGCGGTTGCAAGGTACAAAAATTCCTTCAATTTAAATTATCTTCACACTGAGAACTAAACTTTAAAATGTCTTAATGAAGAAAAACCCATGTGACTGCCCAGTCTATTCCAAGGTGATGTCTGCCTTCAAATGCCCTCTTCACATTTACATATGTAATTTTTCCTCAGCAGAAACACATGACTTTTGCTGGAGGAAGGAAATAGTAAAAGACTTTTGTAAAGCACACTTCTGTCTCTAAAGGTTTAAAGTTAAAAATTAATGTTATAAGGGGGACTGAGTCTAAGTAAAAAAAATTGAGTCTAGGTAAAATTAAAATGCAAATTTCTGGAGAGATTTTATGAAACAATGCCAGTGGGGAAGTTAGGATCTTGATACATACACACACATACACATACCTTATGGATGACATGGAATGGGGATCACTGAAGCTGAGTGAGTAACCTGTCAATCCTATCGGTCTTGATTGGCTTTCATTTTATATGCAGTTGGTTCTCCACTACTGTACCCAGGGAGTGCACACTCTGTGTGTCACAGAACTGAAATTAAATCTCTTTTCTCATAGCTGAATGATTTCTCTTCAATCCAGCCTGAATCTGGACACCCAGGGAAGGTTGAAGAGAGACTGAGTTAAATATTAAATACTGTTTTAAAAGCTCTAGTTCAGACTGGGCATCATTGCATCTGTCGTGATCAGAAGAAACACAATGAGAATGATACCCAGCAGAGCCAAGACTCATGTGGGGCCGGGGTTTATGGGGTGGTGCAGCAACTTTGGAGGACTTCTGAAAGACAGGAAGTTAATGGGATTCTATTTATATTAGTTTCCTAGAGCTGCCACAACCAATTACCACACACTTGGTGACTTTAAACAGCTGAAATGCATTCCCACACAGTTCTGGAGGCCAGATGTCCAAAACCAAGGTGTTGGCAGGGCTGTGTTCCTTTCACAGGCTATAGGGAGAATCCTTCCCTGTTGCTTCCAGTTCCTGGAGGCTGCAGGTATTTCTTGGCTGTGGCTAAATAATTCTGATTTCTGCATCCAACTTCACATGTAAATGGGTTTCGTGCCTTATTGGACTGTACCTGAAATCACCCTTTCTTTATCTTACAAAGATGCAAGCTATTAGAATTAGGGTCCTAAATCTAAGATAGTCTCCTGCTGAGATTCTTCACTGAACTGCATCTATAAAGACCTTATTTACTAGGGAGGCCATGTTTATAGTTGCCAGGGGTGAAGAGTTGACTTTCCCTTTTTTTGGACTCTCTAAACAGCTATTACACTATGATAAGAATAAAACCCATCCCATTAAGGCCACCACAGTGCTGGTAGAATCAGGAGGGTTGAGAGTTCAAGGTAGGCCTGGATTGCATGAGATCATGTGTATCTCAAAAACAAGACAAAATAAAACAACAACAACAACAAAAACAAAAAAAAACAAATAAAAACCCCCAAACCCCCAAATAAATAAATAAATAAAATGAACCAACTTTAAAAATGTGAAAGCTGAGTACTATTCCAGTGTTGGCTACAGCAACACACATCTGCAAACCCAGGACTGTGGAGACAGAAGCAGGATAGACCCTTAGAGTGTCCACAGTATAGGTGAAAAGGTTGCTAGAGTAAGGATTGGAAATGAAATGGCACTAAAGGAAATCAATGAGGAAGGATGAATAGCTACACCCCTCTTTAACCTCCTGAGTCTTCCTTTGGCAACAGGGCCTGTATCTCCTTCTCTTCCTGCTAGGCTAGACCAGAAGTGATATCAACATTCATCCTGAAGAGGGCCAGTCCTTAATGTTACTTGGATTCTAAGTCTTAGGAGAAATCTCAGCCGTTTGCCTTCTGTCTCCCTCCATGTCATGTTGACATGCTAGTTTGCCCAAAGAGATTAGAGCTTGCCTAGCTTCTCAGGTGAAAGATCTCTCTAGATAGATGCCAGAAACAGGTTTGTATGAGCTTCGTGTGTTCAGCAACAAGATCCTTACATTGAAATAGAAAAAGTCGACAAAGGATCATCAGACACAGCAGAAAAGCCAACAGTGTGGAAGAGAGTGGGTCAGAAAGCTTTCTGATCATTCATGATAGTCATGACAATTCATGTTATACTAATAAAGCAATCACTTTGTTTCAAATACTGAATTAAGCTATTAAGGTTAACATAAAACAAACAACAACAACAACAAACCAATTCACAAGCTCCTTTAAGATATCAAAAGCTATCACCTCAGTTTGCTTCACGGGTGAATTTGGATTAGGTTTAAGAGCATTAGATAGATCCATAGATGAAAACACTTGGAAAAAGTGATAGTTTTGTTGTAGTAAAAGAACAAACTCAGGGTTTAAATAAAGCTTATTTCCTTGGAAAACAATTCTCCTGTTATTTGTATCACCAGGAGTCCAACCCGGAGATAAGTAAGTGCTAATGTCTTCAACAGGAGAAACTATTTTAGAAACAATTGTCAAGCAAAAGGGGGAACAGGTGTAAGGTACAACAGGAAAGGTAGAATGTGTCCTACGCCTAAAGGATAACCGGGAAGAAACAACTAGAAGGGAGCCTTACAGTGCCTGCATTCCAGATGGTGGTGGTGGTGGCAGTAGACACCAGACCTATCTGACCCAGTCTCTAGGCCAGAAGAAGACATTCTTTGGAGGTGCAGGCTTCCTGTAGCTGCAGGTGTAAACAGAGGTGCATGTTAGAGATGGCAAAAACGTGTGGTGTCCTCATTGGGAGAGCTATGGAAGTGGGTGGGCAGATGGGACTGGGACTACAAGACTGTAGAGGGCGTCAGCTATGAGTACGAGGAGGGAATTAACACCCATGTCTGCACATCTGCCCTGCTGCCCTGCTTCCACAGCAGGAGCCAGCTGGAAAGGTCTCTTCTACAATGTCACGCCAGCGCCCTCTACCGGGAATGTATAACAGTGCAGAGTTGAGAAAAGCTTAAAGGAATCTAACCTGTTTTCAAGGAAAAGATCCTGCAGAGAAAACCTGAAGCCAAGAGGTAGGAACTGGTAACAAAGTATAGGAGATCACATGCAAAACTGTATTTTAGTGGCAAACCATGGAGTATCCAATGAAGATATTAGTAAATGCTCCACACTTCTTCACTTCGTCACGGTTGGACTATTGGCACGTGACTTAACACTTAGTATATATAGTGCCAGGTACCCACAGAAGCAGGCTAACTGAGAGTCTATTAAATGCTCACTGTAACTTTTGATTTAAGAACTACTAGTAGTCCCATTAGGGGAAAATATGACCCACATAATTTATTGACTATTGGTTTTGCTTACATTAATAGCCATGGTCTTTACAGATAGGTAAGGAGAGGAAAGTTCCTCTCATTCAACGAATATAATTATAATTTTCAAAATATTCCTCCTGCATAAACAGTCCGATCAAACTGAAACATTGGACAGAGGGCAGTTGTTGGAACAGTGAATCAAACCGACCTTGTTAAAGTACTTACTTAGAGTCTCTTTTATTTAGAATAGTGGAAAAAGACCACCATTGACTCTCTCTACCATGCCTTCTAAGATAGGATTGGTATGTTGCTTCCTTGTTTTGGGTGGGAAGATCCACGGGGTTAGAAAAGTCTGTCTTTGTTGTAGAATAGTTACTACATTCTTACTTTTATCATTGCAGTTGTCTGATCTAGAATTTATATTAAAATCAATTTTAATATAAGATAAATATATCATGGAGCTGGTACAAGGAAGGTCTTGGTGAGATCTTTGTGTCGCAGGCTGACATGACATATTTAAGAACACCCTGAGAGTTAGAATTGATGGAACAAAGAAACTTCGTTCACTGTCTCCTATTCTGAAGGGGTACAAACTTCTCTTACTGCCTGAGGACCCTCCACATGTGATTGCTCATGCTCCGGGTCAGCTGTATGCAGTCCCTGTCCTGCAGCGGGTATCATGAAAGTCTCGTCCCTGAAGGGACCTGGGAGCGAGAGAGAACTCAGATTGTGGTAAAAGGGCAAAGTGCTCCAGTAAAAGGTGACCTCATTTAAGAAAGAACATTTAGAAAAGGTATCCTCAAGGTACAGGAAATGTTTGGGGAAAAATTATGCTAAAGTATATTTTGCTATGAAAACGAAGATTATTAACTGAAGCCAGATATTTTATTGTACATGAAAGTCAACATGTGCATAGATTTTTAGAATGCATGTTTACTGTCCAGTATCTCAATCAATAAATCTAACAGTTTTTCAGTATCATTATTTAACACTCAATGATATGGATTTATATACCAATATTTTATGTGCTCAAGAGCACAATATTTCATACCAGATCTTGAAACAATGGGCATTTCAAAAATAAATGTTTCCTATTTGGATTTGAAATGATGTCTCATGTTTCTACTTTAAATATGAGAAAGTTATCTTACTAAAAAGGCTAAAATGAATACTGGCATTAAAAGCATGTATTCTTTTCTCTCTCTGCCTGACATCTTTGGTTCTCCTGTCGGTTCCTGATTGTATGACCATATTCAAGTCCTAAGCCTCAGTAGCTCTATCTGAAATGTAAAATACCACATTTCCAAGATTTATGTAAAGATTGAACAGGAATCATATGTGCAGGGACTCAAGAACTCTGAGACAATAGTCTAATTGCTCTCAGAAGCCTTGGCACCTGCATTTTTAGAAATGGACAAAGTTCACCACTTCACAAATTTTACATTCAGTAACTAACTGCACCCCCACTGGGTGTTTGCGACTGACTGTATCCTCACACTGGGTGTTTTGGGCTAGCAATGCCTCCAAATTATGTTGAACAAAACATGGTTCTGAGTTTTTCTGAAGGTTGTGAATTGGAATCAGAAGACCATGATGGTAGAGCAGCCCCTAGGCAGCTATTTGTCTTTTTGGCAACTCCATGATGGCAACTTCCATTTCTATACTAGTAACAGTGAGATACAAAGAGAACAGACTCCACAGAGTGGTTCCCCAAACTCCACTGTCAACACACTATGCCAGGAGTACCCCCATCCCCCCACACAATTAAGAAAGGAACTTGATGAAAAGTGCCAAATTTCAATTCAGATTTTTTTGGATATTTGGTGTATCCTGCTCTGTAGATGAAACATGGGTCTCCTGTATCTAGTTTACTGTTTAATTTCAATTCAGATTTTTCTGAATATTTGGTGTATCCTGCTCTGTAGATGAAACATGGGTCTTCTGTATCTAGTTTCCTGTTTAATTTCAATTTTTCTCTTTGAAAAGTCTTTCATGATTTAAGTAGTATTACTTGATTAACAGTTGATTATATAAAACGTGAAAGAAATCTTTCTTCTAAGGTAAAATAATGTGTATGTAGTTGGGTCACTGAACGCTATTGGCAAAAAGCATTTAAGTTGAATTCTCTTTATTATGTGTTAATAAAATGTTTACTTAGGGAAAGCAAACAATTCTGCTTGCATTAGTAAGTTATTTTTAACAACCAAGCCAGGAAACTAAAAACAAAAAATGCCCTTTGAAATCACAATGATCTTGATCAGAATACTTTTACAACTGTTAGTCCATAATTCATAATCATCTGTGCTGATACTTATATCTTAAGATTATTGTTAAATTATACCTCAACTTCCTTATACAGCATAAGAAAACATATGCTGCAATGGTGCAAAATCTTGGGGCTTACAATGTGCTTTATGATTTTAATTTTTACTTTAAATTTTGAGTCTTACTCTGATTTTTCTGATTTCCAAGGAAGACCTATAGGAAGCATGCATTAAACATCACCTCTCTTTAAATAGATAATGGAAATCATTCCAGCTGATTGTTCTACACAGTCACTAGTGACCAAGAATCTAGAATCAATTCAACTGTGGTTGAAAGAAGGAATTAGCTGAAATTAGGAACAGGATTAAATTGGAAATTGGAGGCTGAAATATTCTGTGTTGGATCATAAAGAGATTACAGGAAGGAAAGAACACGGTATGAAAGCTTATGTTTTACAGGGAGCCGAGCTTTTGATAGCTCTGTAACTTATCATTTTATAATCAAAGCAAGCCATACAAATTCATTTTTGAAGCATTAATACGCCTTAGATTCTTTTAAAAGAGAAGGCCAATTCTTTGCAAATGTCAGTTGCATTAAGATTCTGGGTTCTTGGCTTGTGTAATCAAAGCAAACTAGACTTCTAAATCAGGACTTGGTTTGTCTTTCTCTCAGCCCTGTTGCCTGTCTGCCCTCATTAGTGTACAGGAGCTTCTGTTGCCTTCTATTACCACGTTTCTATATTTGGTAATTAGAGGTTTGTTTTGTTCATTTGTTTGTTTTTGTTTTTGTTACCAACAACACACCCTAAGATGAACCAAAGATTATGGGTGCCCATGGGCTCTGACTGGAGTATCATGTTATGCAATAGTTATATCAGTGGTGAAAGGATACCCTAGTGCCTCTTCAAAGATAGGTGCTGCAGAGGAAGTCACTCCTTTAGGGAAATAAGATATGATGAAAGGCAGTGTTTCAATTGTCAAGTCCCTTGCTTACTCCAAGTCTTGATTCTGTCCTTTGAAAAGGGCTTAATAATAGAACCCCCCTCCCCAACATTTTTGAGTAGTACTTAGCCAATACATATGAGATGCTTAGAATTTACAGGGTTTGCAAAGAAAACAGAGTCATTACTTCCTAACCCAGTGTCTAGCTGCATTCTTTGCTTACTGGTGAATCTGGAACAAGTTACTTAACTTTTCTTTGCTCTTATAGTCTTACCAGTAAAATAAAATAATATTACAAATAACACTATGTTCATAGATTTATTCTGATAACTAAATGGCTTAATGTTTTAAAGTATTCAGCATTGGCACAGCTCTTAGTGCTAGCAAATGTTAGCTAATTAAATAACACTGTCATCAGCACACAAATAGATGTTAAAATCATTATTATTTTTATAATTATTCAAAACAAATGAAAGTTTTGATAAAATAAAATATTTGTCTTATTAAAGCACTATGGCATTTAGAAAACTAAATGACATATTATAACAAACTAAGCTTTTTTTAGCACAAAATTATTTTAAACATATTAAGGTAGAAAAATCTCTATAATGTATTCATGCCACAAAATTATTTTCCCATGCTGTGGTGGTTTGAAAGAAAATGGCCCCCACAGGCTCATAGGGAATACCACTATTAGGAAGTGTGGCCTTGTTGGAGAAAGTGTGTCACTGGGGGTGGACTTTGTGGTTTCAGATGTTCATACCAGGCCCAATATTACTCTCTCTTCCTGCTGCATGATGATGTGGGTGTAGAATTCTCAGCTGCCGTTCCAGAACCGTATCTACCTTACTGTGGCCATGCTTCCTCTGTACTAAACCTCTGAGCTATATGTAAAACTAACCCAATTAAATATTTTCCTTTATAAGAGTTCCCATGGTCACAGTGACTCTTTACAGCAATAAAAACTCTGAGACACATGCTGAGCTATGCTAAAACCATGTGGTGGATCTTAACTTGTGTGTTGAATCATGTATGCTTTCATGTGTGAACAGGAAATTCCATTCTATCTACCCAGGGGCTGTCAAACAGGAATGTTTACACTTTTTTCATAGTATTTAAAAATGATCATAAAAAATACTTAGAATAAACTTAAAAAAATCCAAGACTTCTATGTAGAAAAATATGAAAACTTGGTGGTAATAAAATATGTGAATGGCTTAAAAATGACTCCCAATAAAAATCATTTCTTTACCAGTCTCACCAGTGTTAGACACAATATTCATTGGATTAATAATAATTCTTACTAATAATATGAATATTTCTTTTTCACCTTCTTTACCACTTTCCTTCATTGACATTCATTTACATTAGTTGGACTGAATTAAATGTCAAGGACCTAGGGCATGAGGTTTATATTGGTGCCATAAAAAATTACTAAAAATGTAATTACTTAAAATTTTAGTCAACTTAATACCTTATTGTTTTGTAGGTTATGAGCTTGACACATGGTGCTCTCTGGTCTAAAGTCAAGACACCAAGAGAGATGTGATCCTAAGGAGGCTCTGGGACAACTCAGCCCCTCATCAATTCTGTTCTCTCCCAATCCCTAGTCACCAGACCCTTCTCCAGTTCCAGAAGTTCCTCATTTCTCACAGTATTTCCTCTAGCATTGGCTCCTCCCTTTTACTTTTATTCACCTTTGTAGCTGCAGTAAGCCCACACACTGCCAAGATCCCCTCACTACTGATGATAATCACACGACTCATAGAGCTAACATTACTGCCAACCTTAGCACTCTTTGGTTACATCACCAAGCCTATTGATAGATTCTAGATATCATAGACATTGATATCCTGGGATGGGCATTGCTCTGTTTCTCATAGCCAGAAACCACAACCACACTGTGAAATCCTGTTTGAGTCATTAGGAGATCACTTATACGAATAAAGCAATAAATAAAATTGACTTGAAATGCTGCTGAGCAAATAATGGTGACTGATTTACATTACATAAATTTCATCAGATTTTGAAAAGGCTTCTTAAAATTGCCTCATTTATATACATAGTAAATAATTAGTGGGTTCTGTCTAGTGGACCTGCTGGCTGTCATGGCATGGAAGATCTGACTCTGCACCTGTCCCAAGTCATTGCTGCTGCTGGGTTGACCTTTTGGTGATGCATGTGCCTGAATCTCACCTGAAACTCCAATAAGCTCACTGGTTCACCATATAGAAGTTTAGAGGAATTTTCACTTAATTTTATGGAAGCCCTGTCCAGAATGAATGGACCTTTCTTCATGCTTCTTTAGGGAAAGATAAATAGTAGGAAAGTGTATCAGGGTGCAGCTTATTTTTTTATATTTTTAAAAATTATTTCTTTAATTTCTGAAATTATAATTACATAATTCACCCCATGCTGTCTTCCTCCAAATCATCCTATATATCCTCTGTGCTCTCCTGCAAATTCTTGCCCTTTTAATAAGTTATTTGATGTTACATGCAAAAACTATATGTATGTACATATTTATTTTCAAATAAATAAATACAACCTGCTTAAAAAATAAATTTAATCAGATAATGCAAAAAAAATCAGCATCACCATACTTAAAGAAACTTTGGTTTCAGAAAATTTGAAGCTTTAGCAATCATATTGTGAGGATTGGATTCATATGGCATTTGAGGGAATGTTAATGTCCAATAGAGAATGTGACCAAAGAATTCCTCATCATTTCAAATAAGGAAACAGTCAAATATCAAAATTTTATCAATTTCTGTGACTGCAATCTTTACTGGTGGCATCAAAGATTCACACAAAGACTTGCTAATGTGCCAGATATTAAAAATCATTCATAGAGAACTTCAATATTTCACTCAATATTCATTATGTATTAGAATATTCTGGACTGTCTAGAATATACTATCATAGTTTAAATTATATTAAAAAGACAAATAGTCTTTACAAAATAAAGTCTGAATCAAGTAGAATAAATATGGCAAATTGTAATGGCTTAGATATTCTTTGCACAGTTGAATTTCAAAGCATTATTTCTATGTAGCTTTTTAACTTTTATCTTTTCTGAATGAAAGGCCATGGAAAATTTATCAACACAACTGAAGAATAAACTCTGACTGTGCAAGTCTAGGAGATGGAGAACATTAGGGCATTTATGGATTATTCATTTAGGCCATTACTATTGCAGACTGACTAACAGCAGCCAGACAGTCACAAAAATCATGGAAAAGATTCAAAGCTTTTAGGTACAATTCCATCTGTTTGTTAATGGCCAGACTAGCTCATAATGCATTAGTCTCTTTGGAGCTATAATCAATACTTTTGAAACTTTCAGCTCTCACAGGCCATGATGTAACAAACTGGCTCAATCAGCCTCTATGTGATATTCTTCTAGTCAAGCAACCTGTTGGCATTTCTGATTCCTTGGAGTTAGGAAACAACAGCAGCCACCAACCAAACAGGCAAACAAAATAAAAGCAGAACTGAATAAAGGGTGTTGGAGAAGCTGGAAGCAGTAGTATTTTAATCCAAGTTCAGGTTCCTCTATGGATGTACTGAATTTTACTCATGAGAAGGCCGATGCTGGATTTCAGAGTTGAAAACAACTTAGCAGTGTCACAGAATGTGATCATCCTGCTCATAAATTATTGCTAAATTTGCTGGGAAAATTGGTTTTCCAAAAGTGAGTAGGAATTTTCCTGATGGTATGCTAAACCTTTCCATGGCTTCCCATGGACTATGTAGATTGGCACAACCTTGCCTATACACAAGTGGATATCTGCTCACATTAGTTCAGCTATGCATATTTGTGAGGCAGTTTTTAGTGCTATGATTATACTACGATTTAGTGTAATTATTGAAGTTACTGTGAGTAGAAACAAATTTGGTGATAAAAATTATATCAAAAGTTTCGGAATGTCAACCAAAATTTTAGTCACTAAAGTATCTATGTTAAATTAGAATTGGGCAGCGCACTCTGGACAGGGTAAAATCTGTGTCAATATTGCTCTAGACAGCCATTTTAAATTAATCTGATGGAAAATAAAAATGTGTAAAGACAAGAAGAAACTAAAGCAAAACTTTAGTCAGTCCTTGGAAGGTGCACTTCTACATACTTAATTGAGATAAAATGTAAATATGTATTCTTATAGTTTCACAGCTCTGTACTCTATCCAGTCTTTTCAAACTATGCTCTTAGCTTATGATAAAGATTATTTCATTTAAATCTATTAATCCTTTCTTTCCATAGTAACCATTCTTTCAAAGCTCTAAGAGAATTGGCTCATTACTCTCTTAAGTATAAAAAAATATATATATTTGATAATTTCATCTAAGGGAAAGAAGTTTGGCCTTGAAAGGACTTTGCTCCTCACTTTCACGAGCCTTGACAAAGAACATAATCCTCCCCTACCACCTCCCGCCCCATAATCAGTTCCTTCCTCCTAACAAACAGAATTTTTAAAAAGTAGCTGAGTATGTTGACACACATCTATAATCCCAGCGGTTGGCAAGTAAAGGCAAGGAGGGTTAGGAATTCAGCATCATTCTTGGTTCTACCGTGAATTCCAGACCAGCCTGGGCTACATGAGATGCAGTGTCACCACCAAGCAATCAATTAAACAAACAACAACACAGGATTTATTATAGCAATCTTGAAGATATTAAATAAGCCAAGTGTACTGAAAACGCAAAGCAGAAAGCCACTCATTAGATGTGATCTCCCTGTCCTTAAGTGGACTGGCTCACCATGTACTAGAAGTCTTATGCTATTAGAGCTTACTTTTGTCTGATGCCCATTATCCTTGAATTACTCTTTGCATAACCTGGTATTGAAAGCAAAATTTTAATTAATTTTAAAATGTCTTAATCATGTGTAGAATCTTTTATGAGTCTTATAAAATAAATATATGTGTTTCTACAGCCTGAGAAATATTGTTTCTATTGTTCATAAGTTGATTAAGGAATACTATTAGAAGTGTCATACCTTAATGCCTGCATTTGAAGAGTATGAATACCTACATATGTATATATATATATATATATATATATATATATATATATATATATACATATATTAGTATACAGAAATAAATTTATTAATTTTGATCTGAACTAGTCTCCGTGTACTAGTGGTAGCCTTACTATATAAGAACATGTATGTAAAACACTCAGTAAGTCCACTTAGTATCTGAGTTTTTCTAGACTCATTCCTGAGTGGTTAGACTATCTCCAGTTGTACAATGTATTATGGAGGACACTGATGACACTGATGAGAGACTCACATATGTCTGGTAGACGCGGCCAAAGCCTCTGACCCCAGATGGCACTTGCTGCTGTGGATTCTGTTTAATTGCAAAATAGGGTTTAGTTTTTCATGAAGAACTTCTGGCCAAGAAACAGCTGAAGCATGTCTCACTGTTCAGGTGTTGCAACCCATCTCACATTTAAGATCAGCTTTTCTTTTTGATATTCAAACAAAGTACCTCTTAGCTCTTGAAAGAAATGAAAATTTAAATACAAAATCCACTTTATTGTGCTCATAAAAACATCACAAAGCTAGAGTAACTTCTTTATGATCAATGTGAGCGTGGGATTAGATCTCTCATGTCCAGTGGTCACTGCCTGACCAGTAGTCTATGATGCTGTGACCCCAGAAGATAATTTGGGCTAATGATTTTACAGACACACACAATCCACTGACTTTGTGACTGACACTTGGTATCCTGTCCCTGATTCACAAAATCTAAACTATGATCAAGATTTAGACTCCATCTAGTTGCCCTCACTGGTATTAGAACCTACTTCTTTGAGATACCAACATAGACTGAAGACCAGCAGTATAGCTAGAGTTTTTCTGATCCTGCCTGGCCCACAGTCAGGACAAATCTCTCTTACCCACCAGTCCCACAGCCACTCAGACCCAACCAAGTAAACACACAGAGACTTGTACTGCTTACAAACTGTATGGCCATGGCAGGCTTCTTGTTTTCTAGTTCTTCTATCTTAAATTAACCCATTTCTATTCATCTATACTTTGCTGCGTGGCTTGTGGTTTACCGGTACCTTACATCTCGCTAGTCATGGCAGCAGCTGGCAGCGTCTCTCTGCCTCAGCCTTCCACTTCCCAGAATTCTCCTCTCTCCTTGTCCCACCTGTACTTCCTGCCTGGCTACTGGCCAATCAGTGATTTATTTATTAACCAATCAGAGCAACACATTTAATATACAGAACATCCCACAGCACAGCAGCTCTCTAGAAATTTCCTATACCTCCAGGAGCATTTGGGGCTGCTGAGACATCCAGTGTCATTGACTGAACAACTCCTGGATTCTTGCCTTCAGCAGACAGCCATTTTTGGATTACTAGCCCATAAGATCATTCTTATTAATAAGTCACATATGTGTGTGTCGTTTATGTACTCACCCTATCAGTTTTATTTCTTTTGAGAACCTTGACTACTACAATGATATCTCCAATGCGTCTGGGATACATTTAAGAGGCAAAACCTAGGAATTCATAGGGTAGAATAAAAAAGCAGACATAAAATCATATGGAATAGGCAAAACAACTAATTTTTAAACAATTAAAAATATTATAAGAAACACCATTTTCTGTAAATGAGATCCTTTCACATGTATTTGTTTTTAAGTAACAAAGTGCTTAGTGGTTGGGAATGAGAGAAAGTCGGTGGGTGGTTCATTGTGTGATGTTGCACACCTCTCAAAGATGAGCTTGCCATAGATAAGTTTCTAGATGCATACAGCTATGCTGCGTTAGTGAGTGAAAGTGTTATAGTAACACCAGTTTAATTAACTTGGAAATGAATGGTTTAAAACAGAAACTCTGAGGACAGCATTTATCAGGCTAAAGGCTCCTGGTTTATCAGACTCAGAGGCAGCCTCGCATGCCATGAAGGGCCATACAGGCAAGCAGTAACAGAAGAGAAGAGAGTTAAGGAGAAAGCATCTTAGAGCCTTTTACTAGAACTCCACTTCTTGTAAAACGGCAGGCAAGAGAAAACGGGACTGGTGGGCTCTTTACTACTTTGGCTGGTTGAAATGGACCCAAACAATAGGATAGTTTTGTTTTGTGCCTGGAACTGGTATGAGTTAGTTAGAGGGAGAGGGTCTGGTTCTGATTGGTCTATTGCTCATTGAAAACGTCCCCAAGGCTACCTTAGAAAAATCTGGAAAAGATAACACAAGCAGGGTTGGATATGAAGGGGTCCACCTTAATCCCAACAAGGAAAGTTGTGAGATATGTGTCACATTAAAGTGTGGTATTACAATAGCCACTACAAACGGCCTCTGAGGGAGACCTGTGGCAAAAACAAATGATGGACTGTTTCTAATACGCACATTTTCTGCCTTCCTGTTGCCATTGCATTGAGTTTTGTGTGTTTGTTTCTTGTTAAATCTAAACTTCCTTGAGGTTCTTTAAAGGAATGGTGCTAAAGTTGTCACTTTCCTTTTTTTTCATTTTCACATTAAGACTGTTCATGACAGGAGAAGTCTGGCACCCAGAATGGACCTCGGTTACTGGTGCCGAGCAGGAGCTAAAGATAGAAGCCCATAGTCTTTTGAGAAAAATGTCCAATGGACCAAAACATCACTGCTACAGACATGCCTTTTGAAGCAATTCCCCTGCTGCTCAAACATGGAAAACACTTTCTAGAAATCGGATGTACGAGATGGGGCACCTGCGGATTGATTTCATAGCTCCAGGTGAGCCCTTAGAGGCTTTGGACGGTTTCGGTGCATCCTCCATGTGGCGGAAGGATATCAATATTTATTCGGAATTTTTATCTATTTTTCTATTGCTCTACCGGTAAACAATAACACTGCCCTACACTGTAGCAGTATGCTTTTGCTTTATAAATCTTGAGTTGTCTATCTTACAACAATGTACAACAGAATCAGCCAAAACTTTAGTGAAATAGACTTGCATATTTATGATATTCTAATTGTATAGTAATTAGGTGTTGGGGCCAGTTTGTTTCATTTTAAAGTACCCATGTAAACAAATTAACCTAAGTTGAGAAAACATCTTTATTGAACCCATAAATAATAAAGCCTTTATATTACCTATGAGAATAAGGGCAAGCTCATATAATGTTATTTTAACTTTGCTCTGGTTTCAAGGAGAATTCCAAAATAACCAGTTCTGAAATAAAATATCTAAGCTTCCTATTGATCTTATATTGGAAGGTGTAGACACCAGCTTTAAAGAATGAGGGATATAGAGGAATTATTACAACTTATATATGGAATTAATAGTTTGGCCATGTAAAAGTATGGGGTTTTTTTTTGGTGCTTTTTTTTTAATATTGGAAAGAATTGTCCTTGACAAAATTATTGAAGTCTCCAGTGCTTGCTCTGTGTGTGTGTGTGTGTGTGTGTGTGTGTGTGTGTGTGTGTGTGTGTGTGTGTGAAGGTAAGTATAATGCTAGCAGAGGACATGGAATCCCTAAGGGCTAGAGTTACAGAATTTTTTTTTTCTTTTTAACTTATTTTTTTCTTTTTCTTTTCTTTTGTTTTATTTTATTTTATAATACCATTCAGTTCTACATATCAGCCACGGATTCCGTTGTTCTTGTTGTTCTCCCCCCTCCTGCCCCCCTCCCCTTCCCCCAGCCCATCCCCCATTCCCACCTCCTCCAAGGCAAAGCCTACCCGAGGACTGAGATCAACCTGGTAGACTGCTGGCAATGGTCGAGAGACAGCCTGAACTGACCCACTCTGGTGATAGGATGGTCAAACACCCTAATTGTCATGCTAGAAACCCCATCCAATGACTGAGGGATCTGGAAGCAAAGATCCACGACTAGGCCCCGGGTGGAGCTCCAGGAGTCCAATTAGCAAGAAAGAGGAGGGTCTATATGAGCGAGAATTGTTGAGACCAAGGTTGAATAAAGCACAGGGAGAAATAGACAAATGAATGGAAACACATGAACTATGAACCAATGGCTGAGGGGCCCCCAACTGGATCAGGCCCTCTGAATGGGTGAGACAGTTGATTGGCTTGATCTGTTTGGGAGGCATCCAGGCAGTGGGACCTGGTCCTGTGCTCATTGCATGAGTTGGCTGTTTGAAACCTGGGGCTTATGCAAGGTCGCTTGGCTCGGCCTGGGAGGAGGGGACTGGCCCTGACTGGACTGAGAGTTACAGAATTTTAAGCAGCCTAATGTTGATGATGGGAATTGAACTTGGGTCTTCTGAAAGCTTATATACTCTAACTGCTGAGCCATCTCTCCAGCCCCCAGATGCCTGCTTCTTGGTGATGAAAACAAATCTTCCTTTAGTACCTTTGATATTCTGCTTTCTTAGGTAACAAGCTTTTCATAGTCACTGTGGCTCTTCTTCTCTGGCTCTAGTATGTAATCCTATATCTCTTTCTGTTCTACTCACTACATAGAAAGGAACCTTTTGTGCTGCAGCAGAGACTGTGGCAGCCTTGGGGCCTCTGGCAGGTTGGCATGCCTCTCTTCTGAAGGCAGAGAAGCCATTAAGACAACAGGTGATGCTTTCATTATTTAGATAAGCCCCAGTTGCTGATTTGGGGGTGGATTTCTGATGCTTTCCAGAGCAGGTGATGCCTGAGCAGACATATAGTCGCTCATGGATGTCCACCATGCAGGAAGTATGACTTCGGCATGTGTTCATCACCACTTTTGATCACAGTACTCATCTCCGACACTGCGGGTGCCTAGTTAAGTGCTGCAGCTGACAGGGAGTAGAGTAAATACCGATTTGTGACAACTGAAAATAGTTATCTGGGTTTGTGTTGTGTCTGCAGTTGGTGAAGAATTTTCAAATGGGTTTAAAAATGTGTCAGGGCTCTAAAGTCACCGTACACAGTGGTCTTGTTGTCTTATAACATAGACAGGTTTCAACTACAGGGAAGGTCTTCCTCTCATCCACTCTTGCGGGTTGCTCATGCAGGTTGCATACATTTGCAACATTTGCTCTTGCAAGCAGGTATGATGCTGCGTCTCCAAACTTCTTATTGGAGGTTTGAAAGTTAAATTTGAATACTAGATGCTAATTAAAGATCTACAAAGATTTATTGCCACTGAATAATGGAGTCACATTGAGAGAATTAAAACTGCATTCAGATTCCTATAGCAAAGCTACATATTTAACCCATCAAAATTACACATAAGAGTCTCATACCTCCTTCCACGATCCTCAGTTTTCTTTTTAGACACACACAGTATGACAAACATAAAATAAACATCCATCCAGAATATTCATCTCTGTCTGCTGTCCGTCACTGCAGGGGTAAAAATCTCAACCTGCTGTCCTCTCCTTCTTTTCTGAGTTTTACCACATCCTCCACACTGTTTGTGGAGGGATATTCTTAAACAATCACTTTTGTATACGATCTCAGCACAGCCCAAAGAACAAACATTGTATAGGTGACAGATCAGAGCCACAGTATAAAACAACCAAAACTTAGCACATTCCTAAGAAGATATAAACATATATAACTAAGAATATGTACACATTTAATTGATCTCTAGATTAATTGCATTTTTCTAAGAATTTAAGTTTATAAACACATAAAAATAATCATTGGCATATCATTCCCATGCTCCCCAGTGGTGCTAGCTTACAGCTTCAGAGCTGTCCTTAGACACCATCATGGTTCTTTCCTATCTCTATTAACTTCCATTCTCTCAGCACATTGAAGATACAAATGCTGTAACTTGGTCACTGAATGATGCATGACATGTGCTGGGCATCTATAAATATGTCCTTAGTGACTGATTTTAAATTCATCTATAAATTACAGCTTAAAATATATAAAATATCCATAAATATAAAAGTGATATATACAAGTCAAAATAACACTAGTATTCTGGTAGATCAAAATAAGTGTTCAACTCTTTTGTTTGTTCTGGTACCTGAATTATGAATGGACTGTTTGTGAATGTTGGCTCTCATTTTGGATAGAAGTAATAATATTTTAAAAACATAATACGGATGTACATGTTGCTCAGGTCAGTAATTTGGATGCAAATTTGTTACAATCTACAATCTTCCTAATATACTTGAAATGTGAGCAAGAGATAGATTACCACAATTTCAATAAAATGATAAAGCATAACCCCACTCATGATTTTTATAAACCCTATCTAGTAGGAGATTCAAATAAACAGTATACAGAATATAAAGGGGAAAAAATTTTATTAATGAAAAAAACAACTAAAAATAAGTAAGCCATATCACAGGGTAAAACTTTTATTTTTCTTCATCCTATCCACTTTATGCTATGCTTGCATTAAAATATATTCCTGCTTTTCGATACTACATGCATTGTCTCTTTACGTTTAGCTTCACTGTAACTTACTATTATTCACTATAATTTATTGCTATTATACTAAGTTCAATGATAAGATCCCACAGGTGTTTTGTCAATATATGGAAGTTGCACACTATTGATATAATAAATATAATTTATGTATTTGTTATTAAATACATGTTAATATGTTGCATGCATTAATTTAGAAGTTTATGGGAATTTATATATTAGGTTAAAATATTTAAATTCTATAAGTATCTTTTCTATAAAAGCATACATTCTTATGTCTCCACTACTAATTTTAAAAATCAAAATAAATTACACTTTCATTTCATATTTTATATTCATATAATTGTTTGTGCTATAATATATTTATAAACAGAAAATACATTAAATTTTAATAGCAAATCTTTTATTTATTTATGAATTTATTAGGAATCTTCTTATTTGTTATTATGTAGTTTAATATTATGTATGTTCACAAGATTATTTCTTTTTATTTTCAAGTTAGTTAAATGGTCCTTTTGTGGCCATCTCTGAAGTAGCTGCTACCAAAATCAAGTTGAATCTGCTTGTGATCTGTGACCAAATCAAGAACTTAAAATTCATCTCAATGCACTATCATATGTTGGGAGGGAGGTTAGTTCTTGCCCTCTTTCCAAAGAACCAAAAAGGAAGAACAGTGTTCACTCTATGCCTATCAAAAAGATGAGGAGGAACAGATTATTTAAGGACAGTAGAAAAGTGAGCAGATTTGCAAAGCATGCTCAATTTACAAGAGTGTGTCACCAACACGGAATAGATTAAATAGGAAAAAATAATGGCACTACTGGTAATGTGAGCACCCACTTCACCCATAATGGGTATCACTAGGCCAAATCTGAACAAAGCTGACCATAAAGTCTTGAAAAGGAAAGCCACCCCTCAGCCAAGAGGAGGAAAAGGGGAGCTATTGAAAAAAGGCATACCTGGTATTCAGGAATAAAGTAACTTTAATTGCAAGTTCTGTGAAAGCATGACTAAGTTAAAAGAAAATAAGTATTTCATTACTCAAGAACTTGGAGTGTTGTATGGAGAAAAATGTTTTGTGACATATCGTAATTTTATTGGAAGCCAAAATTAAATGTATATATATGCATACATTATATGCACACATATCTGCACATATGTACCATACATCTATATATCACATTGTGCATATATATTTATTTAATTATCAGAAAAGGTTACCCCAAAGTAGTCACTCCAAGCCCCAAAGCAAAGTGGTCTGCAATTATAACAGTAATGTCAAAAGATTAGCTGATCAATACAATCATCTAATTGAGAAATCTGAGGACAAAATGAGGACTCACAACACACGTGACAAAATGGGAATGAATTTTGAAGTCAAGCGACCTGTAAAACGTATAATGTGAGCCACAGACTATCTTAAATATAGTGGGCTAGAGAATAAAGTCAGCAATCTCTAACTATCTTTTTCTTGGCAGATATATTCTCAAAGGCTGCATGTCTTGTTACTTAATATATGAAGGTAAAAACAAATGGTAGAAATGAAATGGAAGACTAGTTTTACAACTCTTGAGTTTTTGTTGTCCATAGATTGTGATGACTAGGATTCTTGGCTTTAATTTTCAGAAAGTAATGAAATTATTACAGACTGTAAAAGACCGTATAGTCGAATCAAACCAGATTACACACACACACACACACACACACACACACACACACACTCTCTCTCTCTCTCTCTCTCTCTCTCTCTATATATATATATATATTATATATAATATATATATTATAGGTAGGTTGGTTATCAGTTATAGAATGGGAACAGAATCAGAAGAAAGTTCAGAGGAGGATTTCGAAGGTGGCAGGGAGAAGAGACATTATATGAGAACATTCTTCAAAAGGATTTTGTGAAATATTAATTCCACCATGTTCTCAACTCTAAAATAAAACCCATAAACATAGAAGTAACACTAAACAGAATCAGAAGGTTGTATTTATACATTTAGTGTATGAATGTGTGTGTGTGTGTGTATGTGTGTGTGCACATGCACGTATGTGTAACAGTAACAAAGAAATGGAGACCAGAAATTTGAGAGGGCACATGGGAGGGACTGAATGGAGGAGAGGGAAGGAAGATAACAGAGTAATCATATCTCAAATAAAATATATAAAGAAAACGACTCCCATTGAACAAGTTATGGGAATTTTATGTGTATTTACTTATGGCAACATGTAATGTGCATGAGAGAACAGCAGAATCTCCGAGATGCGCTAACTACTTCCCACTTTGACCCATGAACACTGCATAGTTACGGCTACAGAATGCTGCATTCTTTAAATAGCTAAAGGTCATTTGGCATCTACGCTCCTGAGAAACTCTTGAATCCGACATTTTGATTAATTTTGTTTTCCATAGAGGGTTGCACAGTTACCATAGTTCTCATGCATTCTTCTCACATTGTTCCTACAGGTAGCATCTCTTCTTACACCTCCTGCCTCCTACTGTCTCTCAATACCAAATGAGCTTAATATCTCAGGATCCCTCCTGTCTCACTCCAGAGGAGCAATTTTCATGCTCTGTCATGACAAATATACATCAAAATGAAAACAGGTGACTTCCTTCCTGTCTGCATGCAAAGCCTTCCTGTCTTGCTCTTGGTGGCTTCTTCAGTTAAAATTATCGTCTGGATGCATGGAGGAAATGGCAGCTTCACCTTTTGCAAAGTGGGTGACTTTGAAAAATACATTTGTTTGGAGCACTTCAAGTGTTGCTTTTCTTCATTGTTTTCCTTTTAAATTTGTTTCTTTGAAAGGTTTTGGAGACTTTAATTTTACTTAATTCTTTTCTTCTTCCTTTTTAGTTTCATTTAGTTGGTTAGTTTGTTTGTGGCTTCCTATATTTAGATTACTGGTATACCTAGAATACTGTGTGCTTGCTTGCTTGCTTTCTCTCTCTCCCTCCCCTCCTCTCCCTTCATTTCTGTCTTTCCTTCCTTCCTTCCTTCCTTCCTCCCTCCCTTCCTTCCTTCCTTCCTTCCTTCCTTCCTTCCTTCCTTCCTTCCTTCCTTCCTTCTTCTTTCTCTCTCTCTCTCTCTCTCTCTCTCTCTCTCTCTTTCTTTCTTTCTTCTTTTAAAAGATGAGTAATATTTCATTGTATACATGAAACACATTTACTTTTTTGTTTTTCATTTATTCTTCTCTCATACAATACATTCTGACATTTTCATTCTTAAACTATTTCATTTCAGAGCACAAGGAATTCTAGTATCAGTGTAAAGTGTTGTCTATATTGAATACTTGGTCTTGAGACTATACAATTAATATTATTAATAATATAATGTTATTACATAATGTATAAATATAATAATATAAAACTAAAATGCAATATCAGGGTTGTTTCTACATACTGTCTTCAGTTATGGAATAAATCTTTGGTTGGAGATTTCATCAGTAGTAAAAGTCTGCCTGTAACATCTGCAGAAACATTATTCACTATTTATTTGCACTTAAAAGCAAGCAAATAAATAAAGAAGAAAAACCAGAGTAGACATATGGTTCCCTTCTTCTTCACTGATCCAAACATTGCCAGGTTTATAACTATGTTTTTTATGTTGTAGCTGCTGACAATGATCTTTCCTATTGATATTCCTCTTCAGGTTTTAGAAATAAAATTGTCTCCACACAAAAAGAAATACATAAATCTTAAGTGTACATTTACTGAGTTTTGAAAAGCACCCACACTGTCACCTAAATACCAATTAAAACATAAACCACTAAAAAGTTGTTAATGTTTTTTACTTGGGTCCTATCTAGATTAATGCCAAACCATTGACTATGTATTTGATGTGGTAGTGCGTGTGTCTCTTTGCTGTATTTTACTCAGTAGAGATAGCTACACATTATGCTCCTTCTACTTATTATGTTTTGACAAATCCTCATATTATTCTCCACAATGACTGTGCTGATTTATGCTCACACTGATAGACTCAGGTGTAAGAGGCTGGCATTCTGGCTTGCATATTTTTTAATATTTTGTCTTTTTTTATTATAGTCAGTCTGATCAGAGGAATGGCATGACTTCTGCATTTTAAACCTCCAAATCTTCACCCAAAACAAGAGAAAACAAAGCTCATTTAATAATCAGTTATCCAAGAAATGTATAAAATTAATCATAATCTCTTACCCTATACACAAAATAATTGCTACAAGGTCATTAATTACTTTTCAAAATGTTAGGAGGATTATCAGAGACATATCAACTGAATGAAGACTCTATATCTTCTTGTAAATAAAGAAATCAATCCTATAGATTCTTACTTTCTCACTGTTTAAAAATAACTATATTATCAGAATGAAATGGTATACAAGTGGATATTTATATTCAAATAATGTATAAACAATATAAATGAAGTAAAAATAACTATAGATAGATAACAAACACAAAATCCGTAGTTTTAAAATGCCAAACACCAAAACATTAACCCAGAACAAAAATGCTCATTTTGAAAAACAATTAATTGTGTCTTAGGAAACATTCAACATATCAGCATTGTAACTGTCAATAAGATTTTATTTTATGGGAAAATAGTTGTATGAAATCTCCAAAGGTGAGTGTACAACAAGAACGTTTTCATTTTTGTTAAAACATTTGCTGCCTCAAGCCCCTATTTTCCTATGAAGAACTGGATTTGTTGATAGGAGTTTTAAACTACTTGAAATCAAAATATAAAATGAGAAAAAGCCAAACAATTTGAGTATGTGAAGTGGAGCATTACTCTGCACTGGGATGGTTAGTTAGTCTTGGTTTGAGAAACTTAACTGACACATACAGCAAACGTATGTCCTCTGCTCTTAATGGAAAATGTGTTCTAGCTCAGTTATTTCTTCATGGAAAAAGTATTGTTCATATTTGATGATATCCAACCTCTCTACATATTAGTGTTTGATGGCAGCCCATAAACTGTAAATGAAAATAGTAGCAAGATACATGGGTATACATGTAATAATTTACACACATGTAGCATGAATCTTAAAGAGTCTTATTAATAAAATCAAACCCGGCCAGGTATTGGGGCGAACACTGGAAGGTCAGAGAGACAGAACTGAGCCACAGCTAACCTCACCTGGCAAACTTCTCAGCTGGTCTTGCTTCCTCAGACTGGAAGCCTCTGTGTCCTCATATCCGAATGACTCTCAGCTGAACTGCTGCTAGAAGCCTGAATGCTTAACCAGCCCAATGCTTCTCCAGGCCAAATGCCTCTCCAGGGCAAATGCCTCTAGTTTCTGGTCCTCACGCCTTATATACCTTTCTGCTTTCTACCACCACTCCCTGGGATTGAAGGCTTGCTTTCTGGGATTAAAGGCGTTGTCACCACGCCTGGTCATTTCCAATGTGGCCTTGAACTCACAGAGATCCAGAGGGATTTCTGTCTCTGGAATACTAGGATTAAAGGCGTATGCTACCACTGCCTATCCTCATGTTTAATATTGTGGCTGCTCTGTCTCTGACCCCAGATAAGTTTATTAGGGTACACAATATTTTGGGGAATACAATACTACCACACACACACACACACACACACACACACACACACATATGTATACTGGAAATACTTTTATCTTTATTTCAAGGAAGAAAATTTGAATCAAAACTGAGAAAAGAAAGGAAAATAAGAAAAATATTTCAAGATGTCATTATAGTGAAAGGTACATTTTGGCTAAGATCTCAAAAACATAGGCCACAAAAACAAACAAAAAAATGAGATTTTTTAGGAATTATATTAAGCTAAGAAATTTTCATCTAATGAAGGAAATAATCAATAGCAATGGAACCCTCCTCGGTATGGTGAACTATTTGAAAACTCTTCATTCAGTAATTGACTAATCTACAGAATATATCTGGATCTCATATAACTCAACAATAAACAGCAACCAATCAAAAAACAAACAACTGACCACTCTTTATACAGGATGATGTATAAGCAGAAAATGGCTTTATGAAAAACACCCAGCATTTCTAATAATCATGTCATGATGGTCAGACTTGCTATAATTTAAAAAAAAGAAAAGAAAATATAAAAAAAAATGCCAGTGAGGATGTGAGCATCTTAGACCCTGGGCCCAGGAGAGAAAGGAAATTAATACAACTATTATGCAAAATAATATGAAGGTTCCTCAACACTCTAAAAACAGAACCAATGTAACATCTTGCTATCTCACTGCTGAGTCATGCACAACAAAGAGACATCAGGATGCCCACATCAATGTAGCAATGCAAAGACAGAAAAGCTATGAAATCAACGGAAGGATGAATGGGCACAGTACGTATACAGAAGGGAGTATTATTTGGGCACAAAGAAGAAGGCTTTTGTAAAAAGTAGAATTAAAAGTCTCATAAACTGTCTGAGAAAATAAGGGTGTTATATTTCTGCCTGCAGTATTACAAAGCAAATAAGGCATCTAGACATATAGTGCAGTATATTCGATCTAGTCCTTTGTATCCTATTTTTATTATCAATAATACTCAATTTAGGGAAGTTCTAGAGTTGAGCTCTTGGTCTATTAGCTCTACAATAATAGTTTCATTTTGCAATGTCTTGAATGGTAGCATTAGTATTTATAATTATAAAAATTATATAATTTGAAAATTTACAATTATATAATAATAATTATAATAATATGCTTTTTAGAAGTTTGCACACTAGAGGTATTTTAGTGTACATTTAAATGCTTATTTCTAAATTCTCTCTGTTCCTTCTGTCACTGTCAGTATTTAACAATTTCTAAAAGATATTACCTTGATAAAATACAAAACGGGGGAAAAATCCCAGGAAATCCTGGAAAGTCTCCAACAGCTAAAGTGACAAGATTGCTTCACATAAAGAAAATACTGAGAAGCAATGTGAAAGAGTGTAGATTTTATTTATGTCAAGGGGAACAGTGATTGCTCCGTAACGTTTGTCATAAACACTCACATATAGCCTAAGAGACAATGAATTGTATTCACAATTAGTATTTACAAGTATTATAATTACTCTTAATTTAAGGATCCCTTCATGTGAAATTTTGAACCTGTGTAAACTTTATTCCATGGCAGTTATTAAGATAAAATGCACTTAGTGTTCTAGAATGTGGTTCTCATGTGGTAGTTTAAAGGTTGTACATCATGTACATCTTTCATACACTTTATATATTAAGTTGTTACAAATTCTATAATGTAATTATTTTTTGAAGTTAGAAAATGTGTTAAGTGAGGTTTTTAATGTCATTTCATAATTTTAACATAAAGGTTTTATTTGCTATACTTATTTTTAAAATTCCATTTTATTGAGATAAAATTATTTTCTCATTTTAAATCATTAAAATTAAGTGTTTTCCAAAAAACATAGTTCATGCCTTTTTCCTGCCTATGAAATTTCTATTCGTTAACACAAACTAATTTTCATGTCTAATTTAAAGAATATAATGCCCTTAATATTAATTTTGCTCTTAATTTTTAAATGTGGTCACTTTTGTATTACCGATAAAACTACGAAGTGAATATAAAGGCCCCCCCATGGTGGGTTCTACACTCTTCCTCCCGGAAGCAGGCTTAAATGCTATCCTGCTTTATTGATTACAGCAAAGAGTACTCTTCAAAGATTGAATCTCTAGGGTTCTCCTATCAGAGCATAATTAATTTATCCAAACTGAGGTGGACAAATTCACAATTTGGAAGAACAAACTTCCTGTATTTCTCAATTTCATTCCTTGCTTTTCTAGGTGACAGCAGTAAGCCACTGAAGATATCTCTCTTCATATGAGTTTGAAGATAAATAGGTGAATATTCCCTGAGTGTCAGTATCAACTCTAGCATTCTTTCCATCAGTTGCAGACAATTTTTGGTAATGCTTTTCAAAGATAAATTTTTCCCTAGGGTTAAATGTTCCTTTAAAGCACTTACACAAACGTGCTCCATTGATTCTGTCTTATATTTAGTATTGTTTTAGGTCAGATTCTTCTACACTTTCATTCTTAAAGCACAGCACATTTTAACTTTGAAACTAAAGTCTTTTTTATTTTCTTATTAAAAAAAAAAAACCTCATTCTTCCCAATGTGAATGTACATAGAATCATCTTGCAACATTCTCTTGACATAGAAAACATCTCAATTCTTAGTGAGTTTTTTTTTTTTAACTTTTTCCTTCTCCATTTACATAAAAAAGGAATCATCCATAACAAGATCGTTCCAAGACAAGTGAAGAAATTCTCTCATTAAGAAGAGATTGAATTTCAGTATCAAGAGCATAATTTCAGCTCACACTTAATGGAAACTTTTCAAATGGCAATTAAAATAACTAGAAGAAAAGGTAAAAGAAAGAATAATGATTTCTGCTTCAAAGCCAATGAAACAAAGACTGCTCCTGTACTAATGTGATCAAACACGGGGGGAATATCTCATGTATTATTCAATAACTATGTTGAGGAAACACAGAGTGAAACAAAACATTTGGGATATATGACACATACAAGTTGAAACACACACACACACACACACACACACACTCACACACGCATACAGAGAGAGAGACAGAGACACAGAGACAGAGAGACAGAGAAAGAAACACTCCAGAGAATTCTAATAAAAACAAAATTTGAGTCGGGCGGTGGTGGCGCATGCCTTTAATCCCAGCACTCGGGAGGCAGAGGCAGGTGGATCTTTGTGAGTTTGAGGCCAGCCTCGTCTACAGAGCGAGATCCAGGAAAGGTACAAAGCTACACAGAGAAAATCTGTCTCAAAAAAACTAAAAAACAAAAAAAACAAACAAAAAAAACAAAAAAACAAAATGGAAATAGAATTATATTACTTCCTGTCCTTCTTACCCCCTGTTCCTCAGTTACCTGCCTCCAACTGCTCTCATATCTCCCATACACTAAGTTGGTAACTCCTTTTTTTTTTCATTCTCAGCACTGAAAACCTAACCAGCTTCCCAGGACTAAACAAAGGACTTAGGAACAATTAGACTGCCATCATTCTGCTAGCCCAGAATAATTCCTTACTACAATCTAAAACTTATCTTTATGTTCACAGATATGTGCAGCTACCAACACTAATCAAAGAAGTGTCTCTTACAGCAAATGGAGACCACCAGAAAAAAAAACACAACTGGACACAAGTCATCAGCAGATCTTCAGAGCCTACATCATAGCTCTGGCATTTGGGCCTCAGAACATCGCAGAAGACTTAATTGGTCAAAGAGAGAGAGTCCGACACTAGGTGTTAAATGTTTCAACTGGATTTATGTACCAGTTTCCAATATATTTAAAAAACAAAAACAAAAAAATCTTTATTTTTCATTTCTTATCTTGAAAAATTAGCTATTTAGACAAGTGTCATTAAGTCCCCTCCAGCCTTAAAATTCCATCTTTTTGAAAGTTTCTATAATAGGAGAGAAATTAATTATAGGAAAAGTAATAATTGGCTAAGACAATGGGGCTGCTTAGATAAGACATTTTGAGTGTCTTCATAATTGACTGGACATATAAGATATCTTCCTTTTACAACTAGTAAAAACTTGGCACATAATATCTGTTTGATTAAGGAATGGAGAATGAGTTCCTAGCTTGGTGTACAGGCAATGGAACATGGCAATGTGTAATATACTCTGAGGCTGGCATGATTCTGACATTCATTACCAAGGATGTCGCTGTTTATGATATCTGTGGGAGAGCAGTAATGCACTAGTACACCTAGGAGACTGGTTGTAAACTTATATTAGGCAATCAGGGAGATGATGATAAACACTGCTTGAAAGAAGATAGTGACATGAACATATTTCACCAGATGCCTGAACACAAGGATTCAGATAAGCCTGTGCATATGTTTTGCTCTGGCACTAGAATTTACACCCTCTGAGTTGATCAAATCACATAAAAATCAGGACTCCTTGAAGAAGTCAGGTGTCTACTTTAACTGATCATTTGAGCTATGTGGTTCAGTTAGAATTGTCTTTGAAATGGAAAGCATTTATTTAAGGAGTAGATAAAAAGGTTGTTCTTTGCAACACTTCAGGCACAATTTCAATTATTTTCTGACATGACATATTTTCTTCCACAGACACCTAGGCCAACAGTAATACTGAGAATATGCATTTGAAATGCCTTAATTTGAAACATTGAAATATGTATGCAGCTATTTGCATTTAAAAAATTGTTCACAAGTTTCTAAGATACACTGTGAATGAGTACCTTTATTTCACCCTGCATTAGAGGTGAATTTTGAAGGGTAGATTTGGAATATCCCTAAACTATATGTTAAAATAGGGAGACCTAAGTCTTCTAGGGGAACACCTACAGTACAACTTCTTATATATTGTCTCTAATAAATTACATAAGCTAGAATATTTGCAAAATGGCAAGAGGAAAATTTACAAAGAAAAAAATAACAACTAATAATATTGCTTTATTAAATATGTTTATTAAATTTGACATTTTATTGAAATATTTTTAATAACATGAAACTATGGTAATACATGAAAAACTTTATAGTTTTCTTCAGCTAACTTCATTTAAAAAAACATCGATCCAAATCTTCAAAAACTATTAGTTTGGCTAGGGATAAACCTTGCATGTGTGAGGCCCTAAATTCACCTCCCAGTTGAGAAAAAATGTTAGTGATTGTACAATATTATATATGTAGATTAGTTCAATAAGCACGGGGGGGTCAAGATGAAGATTTTGGAAAATAATGACCAATCTGTTTTCTTGCTTTAATCTTCACATATATCTGATTCCCTCCCCATCCTACTGCAGAAGTTATTTTTATAGCACTTATTCTAAAGTCTGATTTTCCTGTGTCTTATAGTATTCATGAGTTTTCTTTTTTTAATGAAAAGAATGTTTTTATTCATTTTACATACCAACCACAGTTCCCCCTCTCATACCTCCTCCTGCTCCCCACAGTCTCCCCCGCCTTCAACCCATCCCTCATCTCCTCCTCCAAAAGGGTA